>JARQOD010000503.1:55000-100684 GCA_033576555.1 Oophaga sylvatica
AGGACTCATCCAACTCTACATTATAGATAGTCATGGCCGAAAGCAAATTTTGGCAAAGTGCCAACAATTTTGTCTGGCCAGGAGATATCCGTGTCCATGTTTTTCATACGTGTGGCAACCATGTACCGCATCAGTATCACACGTGCTGGTGCCTTGCAATCAGTGGTACTGTTACTGACTGACCTGAGTAGTGATATTGCAACCACTAGGGGCAGCTCTGGGCAGGCAGCGTAGTCTGGAATAACCAAGGAGTCGATACACAGGAACAGCAATGTAATTTGAAGGAATAAGCAGGAATCGTAGTCAAGGAAGCCAGGGGTCGTTTACCAGGAGCAGCGGTGTTGTTTCAAGGAATAGCAGGTGGAAAGAAGCTTGACTAAAGGCAGGTAGCTCAATAATCATGCAAGAAGCTGAGAGCAAGGTGAGGTTTAAATAGGGTGTGCAATCAGAATGAACCAATCGGAACTCAGGGTGGTAACCAACAGGAAACTCAGGGAGGAGACATCAGCAACAACATAGGTTCAAGTATTTGGATAGGCACAGAACTGTCCAGTGGGCTGAATAGCTCAGAAGGAAGAGCTGCCAACTGGTGCACAAGAGCTGCTAGGTTCGAATCCTGACAGGTACTGTTTGCTCTGATCTCCAGCATCGGTCGTTGATTCCAGCTCACATCATTGTCCTCTGCTCTGCCTGCGATCAGCGGGAGCAGAGGACAATATTGAGATTGTATTCAGCGCCTGTTGTCTGCATAGATTGTAAAATTAAGAATAAAATAAAAACTCACATTATAGTCACCTTAAGGGCTCATACTCACCTGCGAGGAAAACGGACGAGTTCAATCTGATAAAAAATCAGACCGCACTCTGATTAGTGTTATTCTGTGAGCATGCTGCGACTGTCCTTGTATCTCGGACCACACTCATCAATGTGTGTGAGGAAAAAAATTGCATGTCACTCGGACCATGCGACTGCCGTCCGATTTTTACACACCTATGTCCTTTTGAAAAGCCGGCAATTCATCTGCCGTGTACAGTAAAAATCACAGTGTGACCCAACAGAATAGAATAGATAGATATAAAGATGTCAGTCACATAGAGAATTAGTACAGTGTGTGCAGCTTACTCTACATGTATTTTATTGCTTACTAAATTATTTTCTGAAAAAAACTGCCGCGGGGTCCCCCAACAATTTATTAACCAGCTGAGGGAAAGCTGACAGGTGGGGGCAGATGTTTATAGCCTGGTAAGGGGGTAATACTAATGGAGCTTCCCAGGATATTAATATCTGCTCACAGCTGTATACATAGAATAGATATAAATAAAGATGTCAGTCACATACTGTATATAATTAGTACAAAGCGTGTGCACTTCTTTTAACTTTGGACAGGTGAGAGATATTGTTGTCTTTTATTTTTGTTTGTTTACAGGGGACAATGGCTTCAGGGGATTAGGTGTTAAGGACTTGTACCCATTACTTTGAAAAAAAAGTTCCAATTTCAGTCCAGAAAAGTAGGACTAGTGTCATGCAAGTGCAGTTTACTGTACATGTATTTAATTATATGATTATTTTTCTGAAAAAATTACATGGGCTTAATTTTCGTAACCAGCAGAGAGAAAGCTGACAGCTGTGGGTTGATATTTATAGCCTGGGAAGGGAGTAATACGCATAGAGCTTCTCAGGCTATTAATATCAGCTCTTATTTGCTGCTGAGAGTAGATATTTTTAGTCTGGAATGGGCCAATATACATGGCCTCTTCCCAGGCTATTGATATCAGCCTGCAGCTGTCTGCCTAGCCTTTGCTGGTTATTAATTATAGGGCGACCATACTTCATTTTTTGGAGGGGTCCCCATTATAATAACCAGTAAAGGCTAAGTATACAACTGAGAGCTGATATTAATAGCCTGGGAAGCTCTATTGGTATTACCCCCTTCCAGGCTGTAAACCTCAGCCCACAGCTGTCAGCTTTCCCTCTGCTGGTTATGAGAATTATGTCCATGCAATTTTTTCAGAAAAATAATCATTTAATTAAATACATCTACAGTAAACTGCACTTGCATGACACTAGTCCTACTTTTCTGGACTGAAATTGGAACTTTTTTTTCAAGGTAATGGGTACAAGCCCTTAACACCTAATCCCCTGAAGCCATTGTCCCCTGTAAACAAACAAAAATAAAAGACAACAATATCTCTCACCTGTCCAAAGTTGAAAGAATCCAGAGTTTCCACCGCTGTAATCCATCTGTGCGACATTTGCTCATAATAATAATATAATATTTATTTATATAGCGCCAACATATTCTGCAGCGCTTTACAATTCAACAGTTCCGAGACAATAGTCATAACAAAGTAAATGGATAATGCAAAGATATTGACGACCCTCCCGTAAGAGCTTACAGTCTACAATGTGGAGGGGGTGACACAAAGAACAGGGTCTTGTTTACAATGATGGTCCACCCATTTTGAGGAATTGGGGTAGATAAAGGTTGGATGAGTTAGTCTCCAGCTAATATTTGTAGAACTTTTAGTTGCAATGGACTTTGATGGAGGGTTATGAGGCAACCGCTCCTGCTGAAGAGCTGGGGAAATTGACTACCTGCAGTGAGAGCGGGACCATGAACTGTGCTGACCTCTGTGAGAGCATCGCAGTTCACCTTGAGAAATCAGGGTGCAACGAGTCATTCTCCCCAGCTTTTCAACGTGAGTGGTCGCTTCAGGTCACCGCTTATGCTAATGAGCAAATGTCACACAGATGGATTACGGCGTGGGACAATTTGGATTCTTTCAACTTTGAACAGGTGAGGTGATATTGCTGTTTTTTCATTTTTGTTTCTTTACAGAGGACAATGGCTTCAGGGGATTAGGTCTTAAGCTAACATCTAGATTGTGAGCCCCATCGGGGACAGCGACGATAATGTGTGCAAACTGTAAAGCGCTGCGGAATATGTTAGCGCTTTATAAAAATAAAGATTATTATTAAGCTGAGTACAATGTGATATTTTTTTATTTTATAATTAATTTTACTCTATGTAGACAGCAGGGGCTGAATGCAACTCTCAACATTGTCCCCTGCTCACGCTGATCACAGGCAGAGCAGGGTATAAAGATGTGAGCTGTCTTCAACACCCGGTGTCAGGGATCAGCGTGAACAGTACCCCTGATTCCCAGGTGCCGTTATGTATCACACTGACACACGGATGTCAGCCATGTGTCATCAGTTTGTACATGTGTGAGACGTTTTGCAGCATGTCTTGCCCACATCCACACGGTCTGTGGAAACACACTGATATGTGCGCAGATCCATTCACTTGAATGGGTCTATGTGATTAAGTGTCTCCAGTACGTATGAAGACTGTCATCACATGTACAGGACACACTGACGTGTGAAGGAGGCCTTAAGGGGGTACTCGCATTTCCAAGATCCTATCCCAAAATACAGTAGGTGTAATAATAATAATCGCAAATACCTCCAATTAGAATTATGGTATAGTTTTCCTGATTCTCTATGTTGCTTACCCCATGTCCAGGTCATTGCAGTAGCTTAGGTATCCATGGTTATGACCACTAGCAACTAACAGTTACTATATGAGTGGTAGTAACCATGGATACCTAAGCTAATGCTATGCCCTGCACATGGGGTGAGCAACATAGCGAGTCAGAAGAACTATACTATATATTTCCTAATATTATTATTACATCTACTACATATTGGGATAGTTGATCAGAGATGGGAATACCCCTTTAAGAATCTTATGTTTTTATCGTGTATATTTTTATCTGTTGCTATAGATTGTAATGTAATAAAGTTTATTTTTAATCCTCCCTTTATTGCTTCAATCTTTTCTGTGTTTGTGTATTATGTTTGTGGATTGTACTTTAGAGGTTCAGTACCATGGGATTTGTGAACAGGTGGCTCACCACTGTCTTAGGTCATAGTTTCATTATACTGTGAGTTGTATAGAATTATGTATATAGAAATTATATAAAATATAAGGCATTAATATTGAAAAATAATAAAATCAGTTTTATTCTTGACAGATGACTGTGGTGTCAAACCAGATACCTATGAAAAGCATGCCATTATTCCAGCTATACCTCCAGCCCTTCAGAGCAAAAATCAATCATCGGAGCCTTTTCAATCAGTCACCTATTTGGATTCATCACAGACTGTTAAGCAAAATGAAAGCCACAAAAGTGATGTTGAACATCAAATAATTCCCACAGAGATTAAACAATTTTCCTGTTCAGAATGTGGGAAATATTTTAAATATAAATCTAAATTGATTACACATGAGAGAATTCACACAGGAGAGAAGCCATTTTCATGTTCAGAATGCGGGAAATGTTTTAACCTTAAGTCAAATTTGGTTACACATGAGAGAAGTCACACAGGAGAGAAGCCATTTTCATGTTCAGAATGTGGGAGATGTTTCAGCCAGAAATCACATTTCCTTATGCATCAGCGAATTCACACAGGGGAGAAGCTGTATTCATGTTCTGAATGTGGGAAATGGTTTATCCAGAGATCAGATCTTCTTAAACATCAGGGTAGTCACACTGGAGAGAAGCGATATTCATGTTCAGAATGTGGGAAATATTTTAAATATAAATCTAAATTGCTTTTACATGAGAGAATTCACACAGGAGAAAAGCCATTTTCATGTTCAGAATGTGGGAAATATTTTACATATAAATTTAGCTTGCTTACACATTACAGAATTCACACAGGAGAGAAGCCATATCCATGTCCAGAATGTGGGAAATGTTTTAGCCGGATATCAGATCTTCTTAAACATCAAAGAATTCACACAGGAGAGAAGCCATATCCATGTCCAGAATGTGGGAAATGTTTTAGCCGGATATCAGATCTTCTTAAACATCAAAGAATCCACACAGGAGAGAAGCCATATTCATGTCCAGAATGTGGGAAATGTTTTATTCAGAAACAAGATCTTCATAAACATCAAAGAATTCACACAGGAGAGAAGCCATACTCATGTCCTGAATGTGGGAAATGTTATATTTCGAGTTCAACACTTGTTGCACATCAGAGAACTCATACAGGGTAGAAACCATTTTTTATGAGGTAATGTTATTCCTGGGAATCATATGTTCTTCATCATCTAAAAACTCATGTAGAGTGTGAAAGAAATAACTAATCAATAAGGGAAATCAATCAGGCAGTAGAGTAAAGGTACTGCCACACTAAACAATCCCGCTAGCGATCACGATAACGACGCATACTAATGCGATCGCTAGCGGGATTGTTTCTATATCGCTAAATGCGGCCACATTTAGCGATATAGTTAACGACGCTATCGCCGTTAGCGATCTTCTTAACGACTTTAGCGGTACAAAAGTACCGCTAATTCGCTAAGAAAAGGTGCCACACAGCGATTAGATACTTACCCAGCGGGAGCGCCGACGAGAAAATAGGGTCCGGAACGATTCCAGCGACGAGCGAGATCACAGCAGGAAGCTCGTCGCTGGAAGCTGCCGCACTGAACAACATCGCTAACAGGATCGCTAAATAGTGACGTTTTTTAGCGATCCCGTTAGCGATATTGTTTAGTGTGGCATACCCTTTAGATTTAGTTGACAAAATGGTGAAACTGGATATACCAGTATTGTAAGCACAAAGGGGCTTTTGCTGGAGGTAGGGGTCAATCCTGGCACCTTTGCTCCTGGATTCTCAGCTTGGAGGGATGTTAGCAAATGGTCTGTACTAGAAGGAATATTTTCCTATTGTCTGTATAGGAAGGCACAGGTATTTGAAAGGGCACAACTTGGCTCATCCATCCATTCATAGACAGCATATTTAACCCCTTAGTGACAGCCAATTTGCAGCTTAATGACCGGGCCAATTTTTACAATTCTGTCCACTGTCATTTTATGAGGTTATAACTCTGGAACGCTTTAACGAATCCCGCTGATTCTGACATTGTTTTTTCATGACATATTGTACTTCATGTTAGTGGTAACATTTATTCGATACGACTTGTGTTTATTTCTGAAAAAAATGAAAATATGGGGAAAATTTTTTAAATTTTGCAATTTTCAAACTTTTAATTTTTATGCCCTTAAATCAGAGAGATATGTCACACAAAATACTTAATAAATAACATTTCCCACTTGTCTACTTTACATCAGCACAATTTTGGAAACACATTTTTTCTTTGTAAGGAAGTTGGAAGGGTTAAAAGGTGACCAACGATATTTCCTTATCTGCCACAAAATTTACAAAACCTTTATTTTAGGGACCACATCACATTTAAAGTCACTTTGAGGGGTCAATATGACAGAAAATACCCAAAAATGACACCATTCTAAAAACTGGACCCCTCAAGGTGCTCAAAACCACATTCAAGAAGTGTTAACCCTTTACATGCTTCACAGGAACTGAAGCAATGCGGAAGGAAAAAAATAACATTCAACTTTTTTTTACAAACTTTTTACTTCAGAACCATTTTTTTATTTCACAAGTGTAAAAAGAGAAAATGAATCACAAAATTTGTTGTGCAATTCCTCCTGAATGCGCCGATACCCCATATGTGGGGTTAAACCACTGTTTGGGCGCAGGATTGAGCCCGGAAGGTATGGAGCGCCGTTTGACATTTTCAATACAGAACTGGCTGGAATTGAGATCGTACGCCATGTTGGAAACATGGCACCATTTAGGAAACTAGACCCTTTAAGTAACTTATCTAGATGTGTGCTGAGCACTTTGAACCCCCAAGTGCTTCACAGAAGTTTATAACGTATGGCCGTGAAAATAAAAAATCATATTTTTTTTCCACAAAAATGATTTTTTTAGCCCGCAATTTTTCATTTTCCCAAGGTTAACAGGAGAAATTAGACCCCCAAAGTTGTTGTGCAATTTGACCTGAGTACGCTGATGCCCCATATGTGGGGCTAAACCACTGTTTGGGCGCACGGCAGAGCTCAGGTTTTTGAATGCAAAATTGGCTGGAATCAATGGTGTTGCCATGTCGCGTTTGGAGACCCCCTGATATACCTACAGTGGAAACCCCCCATTCTAATTCCAACCCTAACCCCACCACACCACTAATCCTAACCATAACCCTAATCACACCCCTAACCATAACCCTAATCACACCCCTAATGCCAACACACCCCTAACCCTAATACCAACCATAACCCTAACCACAAACCTAACCCCAACACACCGCTAACTCTAATCCCAACACTAACCCAAACTCTAACCCTAAAACTTTAGCCCAACTCACTTTAGCCTAACTCTAATGGAAATAAATATTTTTATTTTATTATTTTTCCCTAATTAAGGGGGTGATAAAAGGGGGGTTTATTTACTTTTTTTTTTTTTATCAAAATAAACTAATAGGAAAAATCTTTCTATTGTTGCCGTGTGCCAGCCGTCAGATCTCGGCGGGTGCACTGCGCATAGGCCTGCCATTTTCTTACCGGAAGAAGATGGTGGCACCCATCGGGGAAGCAGGAAGGCCCAGGAGCACCGGGAGGTACAGATGGGGATCGGGGACCCTATTTCTCTCTCCTCTGATGTGCGATCACATCAGAGGAGAAATTAAATGGCACATCGGACTTTTTTTTCCTTTTTGCGGTCGCCGTTATACCATAAAGGCCAGGATCACACATGCGATGAAATCGTCCGACACTCGCATGTGAAATCCCAGCTCTGGTGCCGGCACTCGGGAGTGAAGTGCGCGGCTACATGTATTTCTATGCAGCCTCTCGCTCCACTCTCGAGTGCCGGCGCCAGAGCTGGGATTTCACATGCGAGTGTCGGACGATTTCCTCGCATGTGTGATCCCGGCCTAATAATAGCGATCGCAACTTCGGGGTCGGTAAAAACCGACCTGAATCATATTCTCTAGGGTCTCGGCTACCCCTGGCAGTTGAGAACCCAGAGAAAATCCAACTCTGGGGGGCGCTATATACTTTTTACTCAGCAATGTGAATTCACTGCGCTGTTGTTGAAGTACACTTAACTAACGCCGGTAAAAGGCGTATCAGCGGTCATTATTGGGTTAAACACCTACCCGACTTGTGCCGTATATACACGTGTTCCTGTAAACTGCCGTATAGATATGGCGCTGTGATCAGTTAGATCAGTGATCTGTCATTGTACAGTTGATGTCCCATCCTGTCCCAATGTAAAAGAGTAAAAAAAAAAAGTTTTTTTAAAAATCACAAAATAAAGAACAAAAAAAAAATATTAATCGAATAATTATATTTATGTAAAAAATAAAAAGTACACATATTTGGTATTGCCCCTTCTGGAACGACCTGATGTATAAAACTGTCCCACTAGTTAACCTCTAAAGTAAACACCTTAAAAACAAATAAGAAAACCAAGGCAAAAACTGTTTTATCATCATATTGCTGAAAAAAGTGGAAAAAAACACGATTAAAAAAAACAATCTACATAAAAATTGTACAGCTGAAAACTTCATCTTGTCCTGCAAAAAACAAGCAGCCATATGGGTCCGTCAGCAGAAAAAAAAGTTATGCTCTCATAATAAAGTGATTATTTTTTTCTATATAATAGTTTTTAATATGGTAAAAGCACTGAAACATAAAAAATATAAATGAGGTATCGCTGTAATAGTACTGACCCCAAAATAATAAAACTGCTTTATCAATTTTACTACATGCGGAAAGGCATAAAAAAAGTATATATCAATTTTTGTTTTTGTTCATTCTGCCTCCAACAAAAAGCGATCAAATAATGTCATGTGTCCAAAAATTATACCAATAAACGTCAACTATCCTGCAAAAAACGAGCCCTCAAATGACTGTCAGCAAAACTATGGAAAAGTTATAGCTCTCAAAATATGGTGATGCAGGTTTTACAATAAAAAGTGTCTCTCAGTGTGTGACAGCAACCAAACATAAAAAATATACAAATCTGGTGTGACGACACAGCATGTTATCTTAATTATCCACATGTCTATTTTCTGTAAAGCCCCCGTCTCACACAGCGATCACTAGTTTTGTGACGCAACAGCGATCTCTGCAGCGATATCGCTGTGTGTGACATTCAGCGACGATCAGCCCCCCTGCTGGGTATCGCTGATCGTCGCTGAATGTCCTGGACATTTTTTGATCGCTGGTCTCCCGCTGGCAGCACGCATCGCTGCGTGTGACAGGCGGGAGAGCAGCGATCCGCTGGTAACCAAGGAACACAGCGGGTTTCCAGGCGGGGGCTGTGCCTAGAAACCCCTGTGTACCTTGGATACCAGCGCCCTGAAGCAGGGAGCTGGTAACCAAGGTACACAGCGGGTTTCCAGGCACCGCGCATTGCCTGGAAACCCGACATGTACCTTGGTTACCAGCTCCCTGCATCAGGGCGCTGGTATCCAACGTACACTGCGGGTAACTAAGCGACGTTACCCGCAGTGTCGCTGTGCTCTACAGGATCGCTGCCAGATCAAGGCTCCATCACGAGGGAAAGAAATTTGACATTTTACAGGATGCCAGCTTAGGGGGCCCCGGCCCTGGCTGAAAGAATACAGATCTGCTTCATTGACCATCACTGAACCATGGATATGTTTGGGGTAGTCAGGATTTTGGACCCACCGGTCACCAGAGCCCCATGGAAACATTTGGGAAAGCCAGGATTGGCACCCACTGGTCACCTGGCTCCATGGAGAAGTTCGGAGAAGCCAGGATGTGATCCTCTGGTCACCTTACCTCTATAGACTGTCAGCTTCCTAAGCTTGTTGTTACTTCCTCCTGTGCATTCCACAGGTGGGTAGTTATTCCTGTAAGCTCTGAAGTAACAGCTGCTCTTATCCCGGTGAGTCAGCGAAAGTGTGAGACTCTGTAATTTTACACCATCTTGGGTATTTAGTTGGGACTTTTCAATATGTTATTTACCTGTTTTGTGGTTTAATAAAGTATTGACACACTGTTTTACCCTCACCGTGTGTTGTCTGAGTAGTGTTATGTCCAGTGTAAAAGGAGAGCGGTCATTTGGTGGGATGATCCCTGATCCATGCGGTTTTGGCTAGCGGACTAGAGCACCCGCTGACCCCTGTGTCTCCACATCTGGTATCGCTGTAAACGCACTTACCTGAAGAATAAAGTCGCCTATCACTTATATTACACGATGAACAGCATAAAAAATAAATAAAACTAATTCCTCACCTGCTTTTGATTTGTTCATTCTGCCTCCTAAATATCGAAATAAGGCTTCGCTCATATTTATCATGCTGAGCGCTTACACCAGGGTTTCCATGTAAATCTCTGAAATACGTGATTCAAATGAAACCTCTGGTGGAAGATTCCCTATAACGAGGCAGATGGAGTCACTGTGGATGCCGTGTGGCTTCCTATGATCCGGCGGTGTCTATTTTTTTAGACATGCATAAATGCGCAGTCAACCACAGTTTTGTACACCTCCGAAAAGAAGGACATTGCTGAACAGAGGCCAAACGGAGTCCAGAGTAACTCTGCTGCTGCATTATAGCATTATATTAACTTGGGGATTCATCTGAATCCTGTCACTCAGATTTAGATGTAAACCCTGATGTAAGTGCTCAGCGTAGACCGAAGGATAAGCGGGATCACACATGCGAGTAAGTCGTCTGACACTTGCATGTGAAATCCAGCTTGGCGCCGGCACTCGGTGGAGTGTGCGCTGCATGTATTGCCATCAGCCGCGCGCTCCACTCCCGAGTGCGGCGCCAGAGCTGGATTTCACATGCGAGTCGGACGACTTACTCGCATGGTGATCCCAGCCTAATGTGATCTCAATGTTATGGAAAATGTTCACTACAAAGCATCAATCTGTCACAGAAAATCAAGCCCCACTCAGTTCCATTTCGTCAATTTAAATATAGGTGGCTTCCACGTTACTGGTAGCACAAAGGCTCTGGAAAAGCGCTATAGCTCCTCGCCTCCCATAAAAAAGGTCAGCAAATTCTGCGCTCCCAAATCCAAATGCCCCCTCCTTTCTGATCACCACAGTGTGTCTAAACCACATTTAGCATCGACATGTTTGGCTTTTCTGTAGCGATGACAGCCCACCTAATTTACAGTTGTTACAGAAGCATAAGCTGGGCACTACTACATACTGGTGACTGCAACGTACTGGGCACTAGAACGTACGGTCACCACAATGGCAGTTTGCAATTTTCACTAAGCAACATCCACTGCTGCTTGTTTCTGGAAAATACCCATGGAGTCAAAATCGTCACTATACCTGTAGATAAATTCCAGATGGGGTATAATTACCAAAATGGGGTTACTTGAGGGGTATTCTGCTATTCTAGCATTTAGTGGCTCTGTATATGGAGTCCTCCAACAATTCTCGAAAAATTTGCACTCCAGGAGGAAAATAGCGCTCTGTCCCTCCTGAATCTCGCCATATGGCTAAGCAATACTAAAAATTTTTGTGGTAAAATGTAATTATTTTTTCTTCACTGTCCAATGGTATAAAATTTTGTGACACACCTGTGGTGTCAATATGAGCATGATTAATTCAGTGGGAGATGTGTCTTGTAAAATGGGGTCACTTATGGCGTGTTTCCGCTACTCTGGCACTTCAGGGGCTCTCCCAATGTGACATGCACCCTTAAATCAGTCCAGCAAAATCTGAACTTCAATATGGCACTTTTTTCTCTTCTGAGCTTTGCAGTGTGCCTGTCACGGGGTTACCGCTATGAAGCAGAGCCAGAGGACCTCAGCGTCTGGTGGCTCCTACTCTGGCGCTGAGAAGAAGCACTACTCCGGCTTATTAAACGTGTTTATTTCTTCTAGCAGAACAAGGGTTAATCGGCCATGTTTGTAATACCTGTTCTCAGCTGTGCTCGGTTAGCCACTCCTTTTCCCTATAGAATCTGTCTCTATTGCTAGTCCTCGGCAGAGTTAGCTTTTTGCTGCATGACTAAATGAGGGAGAGAAGTTGGCATGAGAAGGAGTTCTGGAGGAGTTATAAGTGACTGTTGTTTGGTTTGTACGCTTGGTAATTCCTTATCCTTTCCTACTTTTGGTTTCTTCCCCTTCCTGCACATCCCAGTGGATTCCTTTGTATACGTGAGAGTATATTTGGTGTGTGTTGAGTTTTCAGTTTCCCCTTGTCTTTGTCCACCTGTTTGTCGGGTTGGTGTTCTGCGGTGCGCAGTAGCTCCCCCTTCTCCCTAGGTGGGGGAGGAGAACAGACGGAGGGCTAATTTAGGAGACAGGGCAAAGGCGGAGGCTCTGATGTCTTCACCATCTGAAGTATCCCGGGGAACAGGGAGTACTAGGGCGCCCTCGAATGTTAAGGACATTAACTCTGACCTCTATCTCTTTCCCTGATCTATGATGGATCCTATCAGCTCTGACAGAGCAATTACAGTAGCTTAGTCTGGATGTGTCGGATTTACACGGTGATTACACAGCACCCTGTTACATCTGGTGTGGGGATCTCCTCTTTCAGGCAAACTATTGTGAAGCCCAAGGTCACGTTGCCGGACAGGTTCTCTGGAGGGCGTGACAAGTCTGTGGTGTCCCGTGAAGCCTGCAAACTTTACTTCTGGTTATATCCGGTATCCTCAGGTAGAGAGGAGCAATGTGTGGGGATAGTTATCTCACTCCTTCAGGAGGATCACAAGCATGGACATTTTCTCTTCGGTCTGACTCAGTCGCACTGGGCCCGGTGTATGATGACCCCGATCACATCTCCTTAGCTAAGTCTACACTACGCCAAATTCAGCAAGGAGACCACTTAGCGGAAGAATATTAGCGGAGCGGTGGAATGACCCCCCACTCAGTAGCCAATTCTGTGAGGGGCTCGCAGTACGGGTTAAAGATACCTTAGTTCTGTATGAGATTCTTGACTCCCTTGAAGCAGTCATGTCTCTGGCGATCCTGGTTGAACGCCGTCTTTGCAGGAGACACATGAAGACACCTATTAGTGAGGGAGGTCTGGGATTGAGGGTGGTCTGTACTGAACCTGCTGAGGAATCCATGCAGGTGGGTGCGGTGACACATTCAGGCAAATTGTCTGTAGTCTATTGTAAGAGGGGTGTGTGTTTCTTTTGTGGTAAAAAGGGCAATTTTAAACAACCACCTGAAAACTAGAGGGCCCGGGTTGCGGGGAGGTTGGCAACCCGGGTGTACTTATCACCTTGGTGGGTAGGACACAGTTTTTCTTACCAGCTATAATACATGTGGATGAAATAAAGGTGGACGTTTCTGCCTTTCTGGACAGTGGGGGCGGGGTTCAATTTGGTCGACGCTAAGTTCGTCCAGGACCAAGGCCTCATGACACATACAAAGTCCAGACCTATACCCATTATTGCCATTGACTCCGCCCCTTAATACAGGGGAACTTTACGCAAGTGGTCAGGGACTTGCAGCTTCAAGTGGGGGCCATGCACACTGAGGTGTTAAATTGCTAAGTGCTAGAGGGTCTGCCCTCACCTGTGGCACTGGGACTTCCTTGGCTCGTTCTGCACAATCCGGTAATAGATTGGAAGACACAGAAGGTTGCTAAGTGGAGTACATACTGTCAAGGACACTGCTTGGGTACACGGATGGCTGGGGTGGATACCCAGTCTGTTCCCGATTACCTGTGAGATTTTGGGGATGTGTTTTCTGAGCAGGAGTGTCAAGAACCTTACAGCCACCCTTAGGCCGGGATCACACATGCGAGAAACACGGCTGAGTCTCGCATGTGAAATCCCAGCTCTGGCACCGGCACTCAGGAGTGGATCGAGCGGCTGCATATAACTACATGCAGCCGCACACTCCCGAGTGCCGGCGCCAGAGCTGGGAATTCACATGCGAGACTCGGCGGTGTTTCTCGCATGTGTGATCCCGGCCTTACTACGTAATACGTTGACTGATATGGCGGTAGATGAGGGGATGGTGAACTGGATAAGTGACTACCTGACAGACAGGCTGCAGTTTGTAAGGATGGGGGAGGTGGTATCTGGCAGTGTACGGAGCAGTGTTGGAGCCCCTCAGGGTACAGTGCTGTCACCCTTCCTCTTCACATTGTATACAGCTGACTTTCAGTATAAGGCCTCATACTCACTGGCGCCGAAAACGGATGATAATCAGACGAAAAAAAATCGGATCCAAATCTGACCAATGTTATTCAATAGGTGAATTCTCATTTGCGATTTTTTTCTCATCAGAAATTGGTGTGAGAAAAAAATCGCAGCAAGCTGCAATTTGATGCGATTTTGGGATGATAATCGCCAATGCAAGTCAATGAGTGCGATTAAAAAAAGCACAGCACTCGTACCATGCAAGTGCTGTCCGATTTATACGCACCAGTCTCCTTTGAAAAGCCGGCAATTCATCCCCAGCTACTGTAAAATCACACTGACAGATACACAAACACTAGATACATACACATAGAATACATATATATACATGTCATTGTGACACATACATATATATATATTTATAGTTCATACACTTCTACATACTGTAATAGCCGCTAATTCAATTGCCGGCTTTTGTGAAATCACAGAAGCCGACATGAAATGATACATTGTTTCCACACAGTTAACCATGTAATTTCATGTATTTTGATATATGGTTTTAACTTACAATTACATAAGTGTATTTGTGCAAAATTTCAGACATGTAGGGGTTAATTAAAGGTGTAAATTCGTTGAAAAAAAATGTGTGGGCTCCCGCTGTATTTTCTCCACCAGACAGACAAAGCAAGCGAGTGGGGGCAGATAATAATAGCCTAGGGAGGGTACATTTTTTTTGTGCCCCCCCTGGCTACTAACATCTGCCCCCAGACACCCCAGAAAGGGAAAATCTCTAATTAGATTTGCCCTTTCTGGCACTTTGCCTGTCTATTCCCATTGCCCTGTAGCGGTGGCGAATGGGTTAATAAGGGGTTAAAGGCACCTTGCAATTGAAAGGTCACTTTAAGCCAGGTTAATAATTGAAATTCTGAAATACTGCTGGCACGTTAATCAGGCCAAAGGGCATAACTAAATTCTCAAACAGACTGTTACACCCGGTCCCAGCGCTGCCTCTGCACTCCGTTCTGCTCACTCACCTGTTCCTCAGGCTGTCCCTCTGCGGCGGTCTGTGCGTGGGCTGGGGTCTCCTGTCCCATCTGCTCTCCGGCGTCCTGAGTCCTTCTCTACTTCCTGGCACGCTGCTGGCAGGCCTCCAGACAGTCGGCTTAGGACGCGAGGCCGCGCCCACCGCCTCTCTTAAAGGGGCAGCGTGCATCTTTTGAAATAGCTAATTATCCAATGGCTGCGCACTCGGTACTATATCTGGTCACTCCACCATTAGGGGAGTGCCGGAGCAACGTGTTCTATCATTGCTACATCCGGTTCTGTTCCTGTTCTGTCTGCGCTGCGTCTGCAGTCTCTGTGCTTCGCTGATACTGTTTGTCTCCTCAGATCATTGCTATCCGTATCTGGCTAATCTGGACAATCTCGGCTATTACTGGCGCAAGTGTCATCCCGTTCCGCCATCAGCCATCCGTACCCGTGGACCGTGACAAGGTCACTGAAGCCAGCCTACTACCATCCGTTCTGGACCAGGACCTTAACCTTCTCCGTCAAGAACCTTCCACGGACTCTGTAAATACCTGTTACCCTTTTGGTCCCTCTGGGACAGCTGCCACGTGTCCGGGGTCTAACTGGAGGTAGCACCTGTGTCCTCCGGGTATTCCATTCTGGTCCTGTTCGAGGGACCTTACTACGGGTACCCGGGGCTCACTAGTTACGCCCCCTTCGGAGCCCCCCGGACCGCAGTCTCGAGGTTCCACATTAAAAAAATAAAAACGAATGTGGCTTCACCACCTCTGCCTCCGCTTCCATTCGTTACACAGACCCTCAGAGGTGAGAAACAGTGAAGTGAAAGGAAGACGGCCGTTTTGCGCAATTGTGATTCTACGGGTCATACATAAATCACGGGGCACATTTTTTCCCAAAAAACTTAGTCTGAGTCCAGGTTTCTTTGTGTATGCAGCGTGGTGTTATTACCTTCCGTGGCTTAAGAGGTAAGGCTAAGTACGGCATAGTCCTTGCAGATATTGCTCAGTGTGTACATATGCAACAGTACTTTTGATTTTCTCCTTCTGTGGAAAAACGGGGTCAGTGGGTGTTAGGGTTTGAACCTGTGAACCATGGCTTGCTAGTCTGCTCCTTTGCTGTGGAGCTATTCGGAACTTGAATAACTTCAGCCTGAAACCATATGAACTTTGTCTGGGATAGAGATCATCACCTGCCCTGCTGATTGTTCTCGCCCTGATTAAGTCTGATTGGACCTGCTATATATACCTGGCCTGTGCAGCTTCCTGTTGCTGAGTATATTGTGGTGCTCAGTCTAACTGAGTGAAGCAAACTGGAGTGATCCAGGGGCTTTGATGGTGTGCTGCTGAATTTTTACTGCGGTATCCGTATCGGCCGTCTGGACTGAGGATGTTCATAAAGAATACGATCCGTGTGGTGGTGGAAGGTGGTGAGAAAAACAACCTGGTGTACGTCGTTCGTGACCTGTTGGAGCGAAAGGCTGGAGCCCATCGTCAGGATATCTACAGCGTCAATGAATTCCGGAGTCAAGGTACATATGATGTAACCTTTGTGAATGAGGGATGCTGTTTGACCATCTTTGAATGGCTCAGAAGTAATGAAGGTGATCCACCATGCCTGGAGGGAGTGCAGGTGGAGCCCCTGTTTGGGCTCATGGAAAAAGTGGTGACTGTGACTGTGTACAACCCCTATACAGAAGTAGCACTACTGGAGCAGTTCCTGGAGCGGTACTGTGAATACGTGAAGGGAGGGGAGAAGCAGAAAAATGGATGGATGTGAGTGAAGATTTGTTGAGAGTGAAAAAAGAAGTGAAGGAGTTTTTGAGAGACAGATGGAGGATTATTGTGTATAGGGCTAAAACAGAGAACTTGGAAAAGAATGAGAAGTGTTCGCGTTTTTTTTTTTTTCAAGAAAGTTTTTGGAAAAAGACAGAGCATGAGTGTTTTGAATGGAGTGGATAGAAATGAAGTGAGTGGTGCGGACTTATGTGAGGAAGTGGCAAAGTTTTATGATGATTTGTATGCAGTGAAATGGAGGGATGAAGGTTTGGAGAGTGATGTGCTGAGTGTTTTGGAAAATAGATTGAATGGGACAGAAAGGGAGAGTTTGATGGGGGAGGTGACGAGTGAAGAAATATGGAAGGTGGTGTGTAGCATGGCGCTGAATAAAACACCGGGGGATGATGGTCTCCCGGTGGAATTTTATCGTGGGATGTGGTTGGGAAGGATTTTGTGGATGTATGTAAGTATATGTGGGCGAATGCAGAGGTGGCGAATGGTATGCGTGCAGGAGTGGTTGTGCTGTTGCCAAAAAAAGGTGATTTGAAAAATCTAAAAAACTGGAGGCCGATCACGTTGCTTATTTGTGATTATAAGATCTATGCGAAGCTTCTGGCAAATAGGATGCGTGATGTGGTTGGGAGTGTGGTGGGTGAGGAGCAGTGTTGTTCGGTGCCTGGAAGGCTGTTACATGAGGGTGTGTGTATGCTGAGAGATTGTTTGTGGGACTGTTTGAACCGTAAGAAGGGGGTGTATGTGTTGAGTTTGGATTTTGAGAAGGCGTATGATAGGTTGGCGCATGGTTTTCTGTTTAGAGTGTTGGTGAAGATGGGTTTTCCGGCTGAGTTTGTTGAGAGAGTGAGAAGTTTCTATAAAAATATTTATAGTTGTGTTTTGTTGAATGGGAATGTAGGGAGGAGAGTGAATGTGTTTTCCGGTGTACGGCAGGGGTGCCCATTGTCCCCTGTCGTGTTCATTTGCGCGATTGAGCCGTTGTGTATGTTGAGGAAAGATAAGGTGATTCGGGGTGTGCAAGTGCCGGGGGCGGGGAGGAGGGAGTGGAAGGTGAATGGTTACATGGATGATGTGTGTGTTTTGTGTGATTCAGAGTGTTCGGTGCGTCGTGTGAAGTTGTTGGTATCCGTTTTTTGTGGAGCGTCTGCGTTTAAAGTGAATTGGGAGAAGACTGAATGTAAGATTTTTGGTGGGAGGACTCTGAGCAATGATATTGGGGTGAATGTGGTGAGTGGACTGATAAAGGTGCTGGGTGTGAAATTTTCAGAGAAGTTGGATGGAGAGGAAAGTTGGGTGGATGTGAGAGAGAGAGTGGAGCGCAAGTTAAATTTTTGGAAGATGAGAGATCTGACGTTTTTTGGTAAAATTTTAGTTATTAAAAGTGTGGTGTTACCAATTTTTTTGCATGTTGCGGTGGTTTTTCCACCAGGTTATATGTGTGTTAGAAGATTAAATAGGGTTTTGTTTGTATTTTTTTGGCGTTCAAGTATGGAGCGTGCAAGGAGAGGTTGTGATGAAGAGAATGGATAAGGGGGGCTGGGATTCCCCAATTTGAATGTATTTTTGGCGTGAATATTATGGTGTTTGTATTGGGTGTGATTAGGATGGATGGGAAGTGTGCATGTATGTGCAGGTATTTGTTTGGAAGTTTTCTGTTCCGTTTGAAGTGGCGGGAAAGGGATCTAAGGTGCCCAGTGGCTTTTGAGGTGCCTGTGTGGTATGTGTGGGTTTACAAATTTTTGGTGAAGTATGAACTGTGTGATGTGGATGTGAGGTTGTTAGAGAAGAAGAAAGCGGTATATAGGATGATTGAGTGTAGAGAGATGGAATGTGGTATCAATATGGTCAGGGGTGAACCTAGCCTCTCTGCTGCCTGAGGCGAACTACAAAACTGTGCCCCCCATTGTAAAATCAGTACAAAGCTCCGTCCCCTTCTGAACACGCGGTGAATCCGGATGTGCTCATTGAACACATCCGGAATCACCGCAGCGCTACACAGGCCTGTGTATTTCCCTTGTCGGGAGATCATGTTTTCAAGTCCCATATAGTAACAAGTAGTTGCATTAATAACTAGTCACCGACCTGACTTCTCCTAACTCTGGACATGAGGGGAGGGAGTCACAAGGATATCAAGGAAGCAGCACCGTGCGCAGCAGCCAGCAGCAGGAGCATGGGCGTACCCAGGATCAAAACTAGGGGGGGAAGCCAATGTCACATCTTATACAGGTCACATTGTATACACTGTACATTATCCTGCATATTAGGTATGGAGCATTAGAACTGTTGTATTTTGTATAATACAGCAGTGTATGCGACACTACGCTGTATACACCATATATTATACATGGCACACTCACCTCTATACAAAGAATAAGAGGCATTATAACCTGTATATGAAAAGTATAATACAGCAGTGTATATACACTCTATATACCGCACACGATGTATATGACCCTGTATACACCATATACTACACTCTATATACCGCACACGATGTGTATGACCTGTATACACCATATACTACACTCTATATACTGCACACGATGTGTATGACCCTGTATACACCATATACTACACTCTATATACCGCACACGATGTGTATGACCTGTATACACCATATACTACTCTATATACCGCACACGATGTGTATGACCTGTATACACCATATACTACTCTATATACCGCACACGATGTGTATGACCCTGTATACACCATATACTACACTCTATATACCGCACACGATGTATATGACCCTGTATACACCATATACTACACTCTATATACCGCACACGAAGTGTATGACCCTGTATACACCATATACTACACTCTATATACCCCACACGATGTGTATGACCCTGTATACACCATATACTACACTCTATATACCCCACACAATGTGTATGACCCTGTATACACCATATACTACACTCTATATACCGCACACGATGTGTATGACCCTGTATACACCATATACTACACTCTATATACCGCACACGATGTGTATGACCCTGTATACACCATATACTACACTCTATATACCGCACACGATGTGTATGACCCTGTATACACCATATACTACACTCTATATACCGCACACGATGTGTATGACCCTGTATACACCATATACTACACTCTATATACGGCACACGATGTGTATGACCCTGTATACACCATATACTACACTCTATATACCGCACACGATGTGTATAACCTGTATACACCATATACTACACTCTATATACCGCACACGATGTGTATAACCTGTATACACCATATACTACACTCTATATACCGCACACGATGTGTATGACCCTGCATACACCATATACTACAGTCTATATACCGCACACGATGTGTATGACCCTGTATACACCATATACTACACTCTATATACCCCACACGATGTGTATGACCCTGTATACACCATATACTACACTCTATATACCCCACACGATGTGTATGACCCTGTATACACCATATACTACACTCTATATACCCCACACGATGTGTATGACCCTGTATACACCATATACTACACTCTATATACCGCACACAATGTGTATGACCCTGTATACACCATATACTACACTCTTATTTTGAAGTAAAAAAAAATAAAAATAAACAGGAACAAATACAATACTTAAAATAAAGAACAAGTAAAGTTAAAAATCAACAAACTTACTGGTATTTCAGTGGAACTATGGGCCTGCTTTTGGCTAATGAGATGGTCAATGTTCGGTTCCATATTTGTCACAAGTGAAGCAATTTTTCTCTTTCTTGATATCATTATTTCCTAGGGATTCAAAATTGCAATTAGTAAAATACCAATATATATACAGCGCTACAAAAACAATATACCAGCAATAAAACTGCCCACACAGAGACATACAGCCTGCACTGCCCATCACTGCAGCCTTGCCAATCCATATCATTTCATCCTCATCAGTGCACATATTGGCGCTCAGGCTCAGACTGTCACGGGTGTGTCGCTGCGAAGATCGTCGCGATTGCACACCCTGACTTCTCACAGCTGAGTTTCTGGTGCTGGGTGTTTTTCGGCAGTGAGAGAGTTAATTCTTCCTCTCTCTGTGCTGGACTAGACCAGCCTCGCTCAGCTGCAATTAATGTTGTGGTAATTGGTTTCCTTCATATACCTGCCTGTCTGCTGGGAAGTGTCGGTGAAAGCATTCATGCAGACCAGCAGAGCGGATCGTATTGAGAAGTCTAAAGCTAAGAGTACCTGTTGTGGTTTTCTCCTCTCCTCGCTTTATTATTTATCTCCTTACCCGTTGGTGTTCCCTCTGTAGTGGTAGTTTTGTATGCAAGGTGGTCTTTTATTTTACCCCTTGTACTGTCTCGTTCGTCTTATACTGTGTGTGAAGGCTGTTACCTTCCTGTTCCCTGTGGTGGTAATCAGGGTCCTTCTCAGGACTAGATTACAGTGGTTAGGGATTCACAGGAGATAGGGTTACGCTGGCGGCCTGGACCTCTGTACCATCAACAGTACCTCCAGGTAGAGGGATTAGTCAGGACCCCAGCTTAGGGTCAGCATAGACCCCGGTCCTCCTGTATACAGAGACAGCGTGACACAGACTGGTGTGGTGCGAGAATCCCTAATAGGCAGGTAAATGTCCCCAATAGGCAGCATTGGTCCCCAATAGGCAGCATATGTCCTCAATAGACAGCATAGGTCACCAATAGGCAGCATAGGTCCCCAATACGCAGCATAGGTCCCCAATAGGCAGCATAGGTCCCCAATAGGCAGCATAGGTCCTCAATAGGCAGCATAGGTCCCCAATACGCAGCATAGGTCCCCAATAGGCAGCATAGGTCCCCAATAGGCAGCATATGTCCTCAATAGGCAGCATAGGTCCTCAATAGGCAGCATAGGTCCCCAATAGGCAGCATAGGTCCCCAATAGGCAGCATAGGTCCCAAATAGGCAGCATAGGTCCCCAATAGGCAGCATAGGTCCCCAATAGGCAGCATAGGTCCCCAATAGGCAGCATAGGTCCCCAATAGGCAGCATAGGTCCTCAATAGGCAGCATAGGTCCCCAATACGCAGCATAGGTCCTCAATAGGCAGCATAGGTCCCCAATACGCAGCATAGGTCCTCAATAGGCAGCATAGGTCCCCAATACGCAGCATAGGTCCTCAATAGGCAGCATAGGTCCCCAATACACAGCATAGGTCCTCAATAGGCAGCATAGGTCCCCAATACGCAGCATAGGTCCTCAATAGGCAGCATAGGTCCCCAATATGCAGCATAGGTCCTCAATAGGCAGCATAGGTCCCCAATACGCAGCATAGGTCCCCCATAGCCAACATAGTCCCCCATAAGCCGGGCCCGGCGTTAAAAAAAAAAAAAAAAAAAAGTCAGTACTCATCTATCTCCCCCGCAGCTCTGAAGAAGCATGCTGGACTCCGTCTTCTCCTGGCACAGGCGGCGTGACGTCATCACGGCGCGCAGGCGGTGTGATGACGATCACGTCGCCTGTGCTGCATATGGAAGGCCGCAAGGCCTTCCTCACTCACAGCATTCCGCCCGCGATTAAAGGGCCCGCCGGCACTGAACTGTCAGTTCAATGTCGGCGGGCCCACGGGCCTTTTCATTCACTGTGCGCCCCTGCTTTGCTGCCCCCTAGCTGCCGCTGCCTGAGACAGAGGCTCAAGTCGCCTCATTATAGCGGCGCCACTGAATATGGTGAGAAGAAGTGATGTGCAGAAGGTATGGAAGAAGGTACGTTTGGATGGTATGACAAATAGACAGAGCGAGATTGTGTGGCAGTCATTGCATGAGGTGTTACCGGTGAGAGAGTTCCAGAGAAACCGGGGTTTAGTGAGGAGTGAGATGTGTCCGAGGAGGGGATGTGGTGGGAGAGAGAGTGTGGTGCATTTGTTTTGGAATTGTCAGTATGCTAGAAATGTGATTTCAGGTTTGGGCCCGTTGTGTAAGGAATTGTGTGATGTGAATTTTTTGACGTTTGAGTTATTTATGTTTGGGTTGGGTATGTGTGGAGAAAAGGAGAGAGTGTTGTGGTTGATGCTTGCATGTATAAAAGAGGTGTTGTGGGATGTGAGGAACGTGTATGTGTTTAACCCCTCTCTGACATTAGACGTACTATCCCGTCCATAAAACCCGTGCCATTCTGCCCATGGACGGGATAGTACGTCATAGGCGATCAGCTGCGCTCCTGAGGGGAGCGCAGCTAATCGCCGCCGGGTGTCAGCTGATTATCACAGCTGACACCCGTGACTGTGTGTCAGGAGCGGTCACGGACCGCTCCCGGCACATTAACCCCTAGCACACCGCGATCAAACATGATCGCGGTGTACTGGGGGCACAGGGGAGGATTGCGCAGGGTGGGGGCTCCCTGCGCTCCCCCCTGAGACCCTCAGACCAGCGCGATGTGATCGCGCTGTTCTGAGGGCTTTCTCCCTCCCAGGACCCGGATCCAAGATGGCGCCGGGGTCCTGGAGGGAGGCGGCTTCCTCAGTGCCTGCTGAGAGCAGGCGATGAGGAAGCGTCCTGCACTGCCTGAGCAATCGCTGGTGTGACAGAGTGCTGTGCACACTGTCACACCAGCGATCTGATAAAATACTGTGATGTCCCACCCTGGGACAAAGTAAAAAAGTTAAAAAAATAAAAATAAACATGTTATAAAAAAAAATCCAAAATAAATAAAAAAAAAAAAAAATATTCCCCAATAAATTCATTTCTTCCTGTAAATAAAAAAACCAAAACAATAAAAGTACACATATTTGGTATCGCCGCGTCCGTAACGACCCCCCCCTATAAAACTGTCCCACTAGTTAACCCCTTTAGTGAACCCCTTAAAAAAAAAAAAAAAAACGAAGCAAAAAATCAATGCTTTATCATCATACCGCCGAACAAAAAGTGGAATAACGCACGATCAAAAAGACCGATATAAATAAACATGGTACCGCTGAAAACGTCATCTTGTCGCGCAAAAAACGAGCCACCATACAGCATCATCAGCGAACAAATAAAAAAGTTATAGCTCGCAGAATAAAGCGATGCAAAAATAATGATTTTTTATATAAAATTGTTTTTATTCTATAAAAGCGCCAAAACATAAAAAAATGATATAAATGAGGTATCGCCATAATCGTACTGACCCGAAGAATAAAACTGCTTTATCAATTTTACCACACGCGGAACAATAAAAACGCCTCCCCCAAAAGAAATTCATGAATTGCTGATTTTTGTTCATTCTAACCTCCCAAAAATCGAAATAAAAAGCGATCAAAAAATGTCACCTGCTCAAAAATGGTACAAATAAAAACGTCAACTCGTACCGCAAAAAATAAGACCTCACATGACTCTGTGGGCCAAAATATGCAAAAATTATAGCTCTCAAAATGTGGCGATGCAAAAAACTATTTTTGCAATAAAAAGCGTCTTTTAGCGTGACGGCTGCCAATCATAAAAACCCGCTATAAATAATAAATCAAACCCCCCTTTATCACCCCCTTAGTTAGGGAAAAATAATAAAATTAAAAAAATGTATTTATTTCCATTTTCCCATTAGGGTTAGGGTTGCGGCTAAAGTTAGGGTTAGGGTTGGCGCTAAAGTTAGGATTAGGGTTAGGGTTGGGATTAGGGGTGTGTTAGGGTTAGGTTTGTGGTTAGGGTTGGGACTAGGGTTAGGGGTGTGTTGGGGTTAGGGTTGGAGTTAGAATTGGGGGGTTTCCGCTGTTTAGGCACATCAGGGGCTCTCCAAATGTGACATGGCGTCTGATCTCAATTCCAGCCAATTCTGCGTTGAAAAAGTCAAACGGTGCTCCTTCACTTCTGAGCTCTGCCATGCGTCCAAACAGTAGTTTATCCCCACATATGGGGTATCAGCGTTCTCTGGACCCAAGAGTTATTGTGCAATTTGTCCTATTTCTTCTGTTACCCTTGGGAAAATAAAAAACTGGGGCGAAAATATTTTTGTACAAAAAAAAAAAATATTTTTTTGTTTTTACGGCTGTACATTATAAACTTCTGTGAAGCACTTGGGGCTTCATAGCGCTCACCACACACCTAGATAAGTTCCTTGTGGGGTCTATTTTCCAAAATGGGGTCACTTGTTGGGGATTTCCACTGTTTAGGCGCATCAGGGGCTCTCCAAATGCGACATGACGCCCCCAGACCATTCCATCAAAGTCTGCAATCCAAAACGTCACTACTTCCCTTCCGAGCCCCAACGTGTACCCATACAGTAGTTTTCTCCCACATATTGGGTATCAGCGTACTCAGGACAAATTGGGCAACAACTTTTGGGGTCCAATTTCTCCTGTTACCCTTGTAAAAATAAAATATTGGGGCGAAAAAATCATTTTTGCAAAAAAAAAAAAAAAAAGATTTTTTATTTTTACGGCTGTGCGTTATAAATTTCTGTGAAGCACTTCGGGGTTCAAAGTGCTCACCACACATCTAGATAAGTTCCTTGTGGGGTCTATTTTCCAAAATGGGGTCACTTGTGGGGGTTTCCACTGTTTAGGTGCATCAGGGGCTCTCCAAATGCGACATGACGCCCCCAGACCATTCCATCAAAGTCTGCAATCCAAAACGTCACTACTTCCCTTCCGAGCCCCGACGTGTGCCCATACAGTAGTTTTCGCCCACATATTGGGTATCAGTGTACTCAGGACAAATTGGACAACAACTTTTGGGTTCCAATTTCTTCTGTTACCCTTGTGAAAATAAAATATTGGGGCAAAAAAATAATTTTTGTAAAAAAAAAAAAGATTTTTTATTTTACGGCTGTACGTTATAAACTTTAGTGAAACACCTGGGGTTCAAAGTTCTCACCACACATCTAGATAAGTTCCTTTAGGGGTCTAGTTTCCAAAATGGTGTCATTTATGGGGTTTCCACTGTTTGGGCAGATCAGGAGCTCTCCAAACACGACATGGCGTCCAGCCAATTCTGCGTTGAAAAAGTCAGACAGCGCTCCTTCCCTTCCAAACTCTGCCATGCACCCAAACAGTGGTTTACCCCCACATATGGGGTATCAGCGCACTCAGGACAAATTGCACAATAACATTTGGAGTCTTGTTACCCTTGGAAAAATAAAAATTGGGGTGAAAAGATCATTTTTGTGGAAAAAATATGATTTTTAAATTTTACGGCTCTACGTTATAAACTTGTGTGAAGCACTTGGGGGTTCAAATTGCTCATCAAAAATCTAGATAAGTTTCTTAGGGGGTCTAGTTTCCCAAATGGGGTCATTTGTGGGGGGTTTCCACTGTTTAGGCACATCAGGGGCTCTCCAAATGCAACATGGCATCCAAACTCAATTCCAGCCAATTTTGGTTGGAAAAAGTCAAATGGTGCTCCTTCCATTCCGAGCTCTGCCGTGCGCCCAAACAGTGGTTCCCCCCCACATATCGGGTATCAGCGTACTCAGGACAAATTGGACAACAACTTTTGTGGTCCAACTTCTCCTGTTACCCTTGGGAAAATAAAAAATTAGTGACTAAAAGATCATTTTTGTGGGAAAAAAATAGGATTTTTTATTTTCATGCCCGGGCATTATAAACTTGTGTGAAGCACTTGGAGGTTCAAAGTGCTCACCAAAGATCTAGATAAGTTCCTTAGGGGTATAGTTTCCAAAATGGGGTCACTTGTGGGGGGTTTCCACTGTTTAGGCTCATCTGGGGCACTGCAAACGGAACATGACCCCCATTAACGTCTGCATTCCAAAACGTCACTACTTCCTTTCCAAGCCCTGCTGTGCGCCCAAACAGTTTCCCCCCCCCACATATGGGGTATCAGCGTACTCAGGACAAATTGAAAAACAACTTTTGGGGTCCAATTTCCTTGGGAAAATTCAAAAATTTGGGACTAAAAAATCATTTTTGTGGAAAATTGATTTTTTTTTTTCACACCCAGGCTTTATAAACTTTTGTGAAACACTTGAGGGTTCAAAGTGCTCACAACAGATCTAGATAAGTACCTTAGGGGGTCTAGTTTCCAAAATGGTGTCACTTGTGGGGCGTTTCCACTGTTTAGGCGCATCAGGGGCTCTCCAAACGCGACATGGCATCCAATCTAAATTCCAGCCAATTTTAGTTTGAAAAAGTCAAACGTCGCTCCTTCCCTTACGAGCTCTGCCGTGTGCCCAAACAGTGGTTTTCCCCCACATATGGGGTATTGGCGCACTCAGGAGAAATTGCATAACAACCTTATCTGTCCATTTTCTCCTTTTACCCTTGTGAAAATAAAAAAAAAGTTTGTAAAAGATAATTTTTGTGGCTAAAAAGTAAAATATTCATTTTTTCCTTCCACGTTGCTTTAGTTACTGTGAAGCACCTGAAGGGTTAATAAACTTCTTGAATGTGGTTTTGAGTACCTTGAGGGGTGCAGTTTTTAGAATGGTGTCACTTTTGGGTATTTTCTGCTATATAGACCCCTCAAAGTGACTTCAAATGTGAGGTGGTCCCTAAAAAAATGGCTTTGTAAATTTTGCTGTAAAAATGAGAAATCGCTGGTCAACTTTTAACCCTTATAACTTCCTAACAAAAAAAAAATTTTGGTTCCAAAATTGTGCTGATGTAAAGTAGACATGTGGGAAATGTTATTTCTTAACTATTTTGTGTGATATATTTCTCTGTTTTAAGGGAATAAAAATTCAAAGTTTGAAAATTGCAAAATTTTAAAATTTTCGCCATATTTGCGTTTTTTTCAAAAATAAACGCAAGTTATATCGAAGAAATTTTACCACTAACATGAAGTACAATATGTCATGAGAAAACAATCTCAGAATCGCGAAGATCCGTTGAAGCGTTCCAGAGTTATAACCTCATAAAGAGACAGTGGTCAGAATTGTAAAAATTGGCCCGGTCATTAACGTGCAAACCACCCTTGGGGGTGAAGGGGTTAAGAGGAAGGAGATTGAGGTTAAAAATTGTTTAAAAATTGTTTTGGGAAAATTGTATTTTTGTTTTGTGTGTGATAAGAGAAAGAGGGGGGAGGAGGACGCAGAGGGAATTTGGAAAGTTAAAAAGTGGAAACACCTTGTTAATGTGTCTTAGTTTTGTGTTTTTTGTGCTTGTAAATAAAGTTGGTTTTCCGATGATGATGGGAACAGCTGCTGCATTATGTAAGTATACACGCTGTTTGGGAGTCGAGTTCCTTATAGTTTTGGTTATCTGACTGTGGAACTTCCCATCTGAGGGAGAAAAAAAAAAAAATTATCTGAGCTCCTGATCTGGAAGGTGTTCTGCTGGCATCTTCCTGTCTCTTGTGGAAACCCTGCTGTTCCTACCTCCAACTCTATTCACCTAAACGGACTTGGTGCTTGTGTGTGATCTCGGCCGGCCCGTGCTCGGGCGGGCTCCGGCATCTGCCGACATAGTGCTCTATTACTGCCATATACGGCACTTCCAGAAGTCCTTTCACGATCCGGTCATCTGCACACTTCTGCTCCGGCCACTGACCTCCAGTCCAGTATCGCCAGTAACGTGACAATGGGTGCTCTTGTCCGCTGGCCTGGCTGCCTTTAGAAAGACTGCTTGGACCTGGGCTCATACCACTGAACGCCCACTCTATCTCCCCGTGGGCAACATACTACACAGACAACGCAGGGTTAGGGTAAAACAGTGTGGCAATGCTTTATTGAACCACAACACCGTATAGCAAGCAGAACATTCCCAGCAATTACCCCCAATATGGTGCACATTACAGGGCCCAACCCTTCCGCTGACTCGTCTGGATAGTGGTAGATGTTACGTCAGAGCTCCCAGGGTCGATATTCCACCTGTGATATACACACAGAGAAGAGATATTGACAAGCGTAGGGAGATGACCGAGAACAGTCCTTAGAGTCCGTAGAAGGCCCAAAGCCAGTTGACACTACGTCACAGCTCCCAGGGTCGCTAGACCACCTGTGATATACACACAGAGAAGAGATAACGACAAGCGTAGAGAGGTGACAGTCCATACTGTCCATACATGGTCCAAAGCCAGTTGACACGAGAGTCACCACCTGGCTTATCCGACCATCTCCATGGAACTAGGCGACCAGCGGGTCCCAAAACCTGGCTTTCTCCAAACATATCCATGGTTCAGAGATGGTCTTTGGGTCAGATCTGTGTCCTTCCAAACGGAGCCGAAAACTCCTAGGTTGTTTCCCTTAGAATCATAGATCCATGTCCCTCATGATGGTGCCATGATGAATTAGCTGCAGTCCTGTCTCTGGTCCGTTGAGTCTTGTACAGAATGGGCGACTGGTAGCTCTGGGTGATGAGATGAGATCTCATCTGCTCTCTCTGTCTCTTGTTTTTATACCTGAGACATGTAAGCTATTTTTAGAATGGCCCAGTGTGCTTCAGTTCAGCCTCATAGCTCAAAACTGGTTAGAGTACAATACACAATGAACATATCAGCTCATAATAAACACAGATAAACACCCACTATGTACAAGTCACTATTACAGTCTTACACAGTATGTTAAATAGTATATCAGCTTGCAAGATTGTCTTCTTGACCCATCCATGCACTGTTACCACTCACATGTCCTATATATCCTGGGCCTTAGCTAGCACTCATTATCAGATCAAGCTTATGCTGCATGGCTGGAGGTTGGTGGATTTATCTGTGACTGTTGCTAGGTTTGAGTGTGTGATAATTCACTTTCTTCTCCTACTTTGGTTTAACCCCATACTCCACTCCTTGGTTCATTCAACTGTTATATGTATGAATATATTTGTATGTTTGGTATTTTTCGTTATCCCTGTTTGTATTAACTTGTTAGTCTGGTTGGTGTATTACAGTACACTACTATTCTCCTCTTCCCTGGGTGGGGAAAGGGTACAGGCTTGGGTTGATTCAGGAAATAAGGCAAGGTATGCGGCCCCAGCATCTTCACCATCAGAAGTAATCAGGGAAACATGGCGAGCTAGGATGTTCCTAGCGTTAGGTACAGGGAAGGAGCTGCTGGTCTTGGGACACCCGACAATAGAGTTGTGACATTAGCTTTGACCATAACCATTTTTTGATCCAGTATGGATCCTATCACTGCTCTGTCAGGGCAAATGCAGCAGCTCAGCCTCGAGCCCAGATTGTGGGGAGGTTAGCAACTCGGGAGTACATAACTCCTCCATGGGCAGGACACAATTTTTTCTGCTGGCTGAAATCCATCTGGGAAAAATAATGTGGTTATTTCTGCATTTCTAGACAGTGGGGAAGGATTTAACTTGATCGACACTAGGTTTGTCCAGTCCAGGGCCACAAACCACATACACAGTCCAGACCTATACCCATAATCACCATCGACTCCACATCCTTAAGACAGTGGTATTTTACTCAAGCCGTCTGAGGGTTACATCTATATGGAGGGGCCATGTGCTCAGAAGGTATTGACTGTTATGTGCTAGAAGGTCTGCCCTCACCTGTGGTTCTTGGATTTCCTTGGCTAATTCTGCACAACCCTGTGGTAGATTGGCAGACTTGAGAGGTGGTAAAGTGGAGAGAGTATTGTCAAGGACACTGCATAGTTACCCGGCTTGCAAGGGTGGATACCCAGTCAGTGCCTATATACCTGTCTGACTTTGGGGATGTGTTCTCAGAGCTGGGGTTTCAAGGACTTCCTCTCCATCATCCTCATTATTGCGCCATTAGTTTGGTCCCTGTCTCAAAGAGCAGACTATATAATATCTCTGGTCCAGAGAGGCAGGCCATATCACGGAAAATTTGTCAAAAGGTGATATTAGACCATCCACATCCCCCATTGCTGTGGGTTTTTCTTTGTAAAGAAGAAAGATGGGGGGGTTACGTCCCTGCCTAGATTTCTGCAAACTTAGATCATGCTCTGATATCCATATCCGCTCCCTCTCATCCCGGACTTCTTTAATCAGATTATAAGAGCAAAATGGTCCAGCAGCAGGACAGCTACCTCCGCCTTTGTGCAAGGAGGAACAGGAGGAGCACTGCCAGAGCCCTGCAAAATGACCTCCAGCAGGCCACAAATGTGCATGTGTCTGCACGAACTGTTAGAAACCGACTCCATGAGGATAGTCTGAGTGCCGACGTCCACAGATGGGGGTTGTGCTCACAGCCCAACACCGTGCAGGACGCTTGGCATTTGCCACAGAACACCAGGATTGGCAAATTCGCCACTGGCGTCCTGTGCTCTTCACAGATGAAAGCAGGTTCACACTGAGCACATGTGATAATAATAATAATAATCTTTATATAGCGCCATCATATTCCGCAGCGCTTTACAGTTTCAAAACACAAGTCATAAGTAACAACGTTAACAATACAATAATTAAAGCAAAATAAGCCGCCCCTGCTCATGAGAGCTTACAATCTACAATGAGGTGGGGGAGATACAAAGTACAGGTGTGTATATACAATGGTGCATTTACAATGATGGTCCAGCCATCTTGAGGGAGTGAGGGATGGATGGAGATAGTGAATGGGCTACACACACACACACACTTACACAGAGAATGACTTTGATTAGTGAATGTGATAGGCCGCTCTGAACAGATGTGTTTTGAGGGAGCGCCTGAAACCATGCAAATTGTGGATAGTCCTAATTTCTTGGGGTAGAGCATTCCAGAGGATTGGCGCAGCGCGGGAGAAGTCTTGGAGTCGGGAGTGGGAGGTACGGATTAGTGCAGAGGTTAGTCGAAAGTCGTTTGCAGAGCGCAGCAGTCGGTTAGGCCGATAGATAGAAATGAGGGAGGAGATGTAGGGGGGTGCTGCAGTGTGGAGAGCTTTGTGGGTGAGAACAAGTACTTTGAATTGGATCCTATAATGAATGGGCAGCCAGTGTAAGTGAGTCGCAGGTACAGGGCTTGGGGTACTCGGCACCGAGCCCGTTCACTTCACTGGGGGATGTCACGGGTAGCGCAGCTCGGTCGGTTGCCCTGGGCGCTCACTAAAAGGGGAATATTTACAGGGGATTGTAGATTTATAGAAATGTTCGTGACTCCACCTGTGGTTTCTGATCAGGGTGACCAGCGCTGCAGGGTGAATCCTCTGAGGGGTTGTTATTGGGCAGCAAGGTGTTAAGTCTCCCACAGGCGAGACTGATCCCTCGAGGTATATGGCGATGTAGGGGTGCAGGGAAATAAGGCAGACACACACAAAGAGTCTCTTTCTGTACCTTTACTGGTTATATTTGCAGGCACGTCCCGGGAGGCGGTCAGGGTGGAGGATGCACGTCCAGTAATCCACTGAGTAGGTGTAAGGCCTCCTTACGTCTTTATGAGTGTGAGTTTCTAACTTGCATAAAACAAAGTTTAACTCCGTTCTCTTTGCTACGCCCGGCTGATCTTGTGGTGGAGCCTTCTTTTGGAAAGAACTAGCCTCTATGTGCAGGGCCCTGCTAGACTCCTATTCTTCCTGACCCCGGTTACGTATCTGTGGAGCCCAGCTGCGACTGGATCCATATCTTCCAGAAGGGTGCACTGAAAGAAGATACCACTAGAGGTCATTATACACATTCACACACGTTGACTTATTCCCTAAAGACCACCAGAGGGAGCTGTGTTAGACATATAAAAGGAAGTTTAGTTTCAGTTTAGTTCAGTTAGAGCAGCCACTTCAGTTGAGTGCAGCCCTCTCAGAGAGCTCAGTCTGCTAGTGGAGTTCAGTCGGCCAGTCAGCCTGCAAGAAGGTGACGTGCAGAGCTGAGGTTAGTGAGGCTGCAGAGTTATTCAGTTCCAAGTAAGTGGAGTCTAGTAAGAGTGAAAGAGAAATCACTCCAGCCTAGTCAGAGCTGAATCTAGGAGTGTAGCTCAGTAGAAAGCGTGCCGACGCTTAAAGAGCGGCGAAGAGGCAGCACACCAACTGCCAATGTGTGTGATCGTGTGAGGATCTAGGTAGGCCGAAGGCGAGTGGGAAGTGCATGAGACAGTGAAGCCTTAATAGCTCACCTCAGCAAGAAATACCGGACACCGGGGTCCGAGCCTATAGGGATCTCCACGACCTATTAGGAGAACACCGGAGTTCCTGGAGGACTACAAGTCCCAGGAGTACCACAGAGCTGATACGTAGCAGGATCAGGAGGACAGAGTCTGGCAAGCAGGGCCCTGCAAGCAGAGACTGTATACTTTCAGTGAAAAGGTCAAATCACAAGATCAGCCAGGTACAAGACGGAGACTAAGCTAGGCCCAGCTACACGCAGGCCAAGACTTCATTACAAAAAGGCAGAGGACAGGAGGCCACACACCAACCAGTGGAGGAATCTGGATGTGCATCCTTCACCCTACAGTACTCCGGGAAGTGCCTGCAACATCTACAGTAAAGGTACCAAAGTGATTTATGTGTGTGTCTCCCTTATTATCCCTGACTGCCGGGTCCCCATCTGTCCTGCATTCTTATACATCTATCTGCCTTGGAGGAATCAGCCTTACTTGTGGAAGGCTTAACATCTAGCTGCACAATATTAACCCTCCAGTGGATCTGCATAGCAGCGCTGGTCATCCTGACCAGATACCACAAGTGGCGTCACGAATCCCCATATCATTATTCAAGTCACCTGTAAATATCCCACATTTAAAGTGAGCGCCCAGGGCAACGGACCAAGCTGTGCTACCCGTGACATTCCCCAGAGACATCAACGGGCTCGGTGCCGAGTACCCCATAACCCTGGTGTTGTGCGACTCATCTCTTCTGGCGTCACAAACAGGATTGCGTGCCCTGCAGCAACGGAGTAACTTGTGCCCGTTGCCACCGGGTACTGTGTGCCTCACTAAAAGACTGTGTTTTGTATGTGGTGAAGATTTCCCGCCATTTGCCCGCCATTGCCCGCCAATTACAGCGCCACGGCGCGAAAACTAGTGGGCGTACCTGCAAAAGCGCGCTGAGTCCTGGACACGCCCCCAACGTTGACGCGGCGGCAGGTCCTGTGAAGAGCTACAGTGAACGCTCTGACGTCAGAGCGCCAGCGACGCAGGTCCTTCTACACACCCCTGTGCCCTGCGGAGCTGCAGCCTTCAGAGAAGGTAGGCTACGATTAACTAGGGGGGCGCAGACATGTCGCAGCAGTCAGCCGACAACGCGGCCCAGGCCAACGGCCTTAATGACTTACCCCTTGGCGCTGCCGCACAGGCTGGAAATGCTGGCCCCTCACCTGGTCCTGTGGCCCCGATAGTACCGCTAACGCTGCCATATATGCCTGGAGCGAAGTGGCTCCCTCAGTACAGCGGCAAGCCAGACACCCTGTCAGGGTTCAAGCGAAAAATATGCAGCATAATGGACATGTACCCTATGACAGAAAAGCAGAGATCTGCAGTGGTAGTGGGACAATTGACTGGTGCTGCGGAGAGAGAAGTAGAGACTTGGACAGCTGCAGACCAGGAGTCAGTGCTTGCAATTTTCTTAAAGCTACAGACTATCTTTGAGGACTGCACTGAAACAGATCTCCGGATGAGTTTTTACCAATGCTCCCAGAAACCAGATGACAGCATTAGGGACTATGCCTGCCGACTACAAGGGGCCCTGCGAGCACTCAAACAAGTTAACCCCATGAGTGTCTCCAACGAAAATAAAATGTTAAAAGAACAATTTGTACGGGGACTGAGGTCCCAAGCTGAAAGCAGGACAGTGCACTGGTGGTCCTTGGATCATCCTGATGCTACCTTTGATGCTCTTAAGGACATGGCTATAAAAGGACTGCGATCCCTGGAAACACCCGAGATGGCAACCCAGTGTCACCCGAGTGAAGCCACCCTAAAGCCAGCAGCATCCACCTTTTCCCCGCTGGTTGCGGAAGCCAAAACACAGGTGGCGCCCCCTACTGAGCTGGACTGTCTGCGCTCAGAAGTGCGCCAGCTGACCAAAAACCTGGCCACTGTAATGAGTGCCCTGCAACTGCCGACGGAGGAAGAAGGAAAGATCCTGCTAGCTGACTGCCCAGAGGATGTCCCTTGGATGCGCCGGAGGAGAGGGAGGACGTCGCCCCACCGGAGGAGGACAACGCCACCCCCAGGAAGGACCCGCGACCAGCATCATCCCCGCCGAGAGATCATCTGCTACCGCTGCCACAGAAAAGGTCACCCAGCACGTCGGTGTCCTTTAAACGAGCAAATCCTGGGTCCGAGGGCCAACACCCAGGAATAGATTCTTCAGGCCCCTCAGACTGGAACCACAGGTTTGTGGGAGGAAGACCATACCTGTCCATCATATTGGACGGGATTGCAATCCCTGCCCTGCTGGACACTGGATCTCAGGTAACCGTCATACCTGATGTTCTTTACAATAGATACTGGTCCAGTGACGGTCTCCAACCCCCAAACCCTGACTTTGCCGTATACGCCTCTAATGGCCTCCCTCTTGACTTACTGGGGCTAAAAATGTAGACGTAAAAGTGGGGAGAGTGGAGCTAAAGAATCAGGGACTTCTTGTAGTAAAGACTGTTAATGAGGAAAATGGGTTGAATGTGGTTTTAGGCACTAACATTATTAGTAACTGTTTGGAGGAGGTTGTGTTTTTACTCCAACAGCTCGCCGAAATTGCCAGACCAAGGCAAAAGGGAGTGATCCGGAAGGAGATTCGGACCCTGATGTGCCAGCAACAAGTGAAACTGACCGGTGGTGAGATTGGTAATGTACGGGTAACAGACCCGAATCCCATTGTGATACCCCCAATGAGTGAAATGCTTATTTGGTGTAGAGCAGCAATAGGTCTGAGAGGACAGAACTACCAAGCAGTAGTAGAGCCCCATTGTTCAGAACACAGACCTACACTCTTGACTGCCAGAGGGGTAGTGGAGGTACATAATGGAAGGGTGCCAGTGCGTCTTCTCAACTGGGGAGAGGATGAAGTCAAATTACCACGTTTTGCCACTATTGCTAAGTTACATGCTGTGGATAATAACTCCATTCACAGGGCGGAGCCCTTAACCTCCCCACAACCAGTGGAGGATAACGGTCCGACCACTCAGGTGGAGGATTGGTGTCAGCAGCTCCATGTCGGGACGGACACCACTCCAGCCCACCAGAAACAAGGAGTATACCGAGTAGTTCAGGAGTATGCACGGGTATTCAGCAAACACCCACTCGACTTTGGGAAAATTAAAGGGGTTCAACATCACATCCCCACAGGCAATCATCCTCCCATTAAAGAACGGTACAGGCCTATACCTCCAGCACACTACCAGAAAGCCAAGGAGATGTTGCGTGTCATGAAGGAAGCAGGAGTGATAAGGGATAGTTGCAGTCCCTGGGCAGCACCTCTAGTCCTAGTCAGGAAAAAGGATGGAAGCATGAGAATGTGTGTAGATTACAGACAAGTAAATCGCATTACACATAAAGATGCATACCCTTTACCACGCATTGAGGAATCCTTAGCTGCATTAAAAACTGCTAATTACTTTTCCACCCTTGACCTCACTAGTGGATACTGGCAAGTAGCTGTGGCTGAGGAGGATCGGGAGAAGACAGCTTTCACCACCCCGATGGGATTCTGTGAGTTTGACAGAATGCCGTTTGGACTTAACAGTGCCCCTGGCACATTCCAGAGAGTGATGGAGAGCTGCCTGGGACATCTCAACTTTGAAACTGTGTTGCTGTACTTGGATGACGTAATTGTGTACTCCAAAACGTATGAAGATCACTTGAAGCACCTGGCGGAGGTATTCGAGTCACTGTCCAAGTATGGGATGAAACTGAAGCCTTCCAAGTGCCATCTGCTCAAACAAAAGGTACAGTACCTGGGACATATTGTCAGCTCAGAAGGAGTAGCGCCAGACCCTGAAAAGATCACTGCCATCCAGAAATGGCCGGAGCCGAAAAATCTCAAGGAGGTGCGACATTGGGGTAAAGAACAGGCAGAAGCATTCAAGGAAATGAAGGAAATCCTGACAGGTGATGAGATCCTAGCCTATCCTGACTACAGCCAGCCGTTCCTGCTGTATACTGATGCCAGCAATGAGGGATTGGGAGCTGTCCTCAGTCAGAAGCAAAATGGCCTGGAGAAAGTCATCGCCTATGCAAGCAGGAAGCTCCGCCCGACCGAGAGTAACCCAGAGAACTACAGCAGCTTCAAGTTGGAGTTCCTGGCACTGGTCTGGGCCATCACAGAGAGGTTTAAGCACTACCTAGCCTCCAGCAAGTTCACTGCCTACACCGATAACAACCCCTTGACGCATCTTGAAACAGCTAAGCTGGGAGCCATGGAACAACGATGGATGGCTCGACTGTCAAACTACCAATTCACAATCAAGTACCGAGCGGGCCGCAAGAATGCCAACGCTGATGCCCTATCCAGGATGCCTCATGAATCGGACACAGAAGAAGAAGTGGATGATCTGGAAGAGATTGAACTACCTGCCTTTCACAGGAATGGGATGATCCACGAACAACAAGCCAGCAGGAGGCCGCGTGGTAAGACGTTGAATCCTTTACCTCACCACAGCTGGAAGGAGACTCAGGATAGTGATCCAGTTGTCAGCCGAATCAAGGAGCTGATAACTCAAGAAGGTTCCTCCTTGGAGAAGGACGCGCCTCTACAAGCAAGGCAGCTGTGGAGTGAAAGAAGCCGGCTGTTCATCTACCGTGAGAAGCTGTGCCGGAGGTACGTCAACCCAAGGACCCATGAGATGGTATGGCAGATAGTAGTCCCCAGAGCAGACATCGAGATGTTGTTAGAAGCCTACCACGATCAAGCGGGACACTTTGGCTGGAAGAAGCTGGAGACCCTGTTGAAGTGTCGTTTCTACTGGGTGGGAATGCGCAGCTCCATCGAGAGGTGGTGCCAGAACTGTGGACCCTGTGGCCTCAGAAGAAAGGACTTCAGCAGTCAGAAGGCACCCCTGCAACCCATCAAGACGACTCGTCCCTTGGAGATCGTGGCCCTGGACCATGTCAAGTTGTCACCCAGCCGGTCAGGATACTCCTATGCCCTGACTATGGTGGATCACTACTCCAGATTCCTGGTGGTCGCCCCTGTCAAAGATCTGATGGCAGAGACAGCAGCAAAGACGTTCCAAGCAAATTTCTGCAGACCACACGGATATCCTGAGCAGGTGTTAACTGACCAAGGCCCAGCCTTCGAGGCTGAATTGTTCAAAGAGTTCTGTCACTTGTACGGGTGTAAGAAGATAAGAACCACACCGTACCACCCCCAAACTAATGGTCTCTGTGAGAAGATGAACCACATCGTCATTGACCTGTTGAAGACTGTACCACTTGAAGAGAGAAATCGGTGGCCAGACTTACTACCTGACCTGGTAGATCTATACAATCACATACCTGTGAGTTCCACCAACTGCACCCCAGCCTACCTCATGCAGGCAAGACCAGGAAAGTTGCCCATGGATCTGGAGCTTGGTGTTGTAGAACCAGAAGCAGATGTGACTACTGAAGACTGGGACACAAACAGACAGGAACAGTACAGAAAAGTACAAGCCTGCTTTGAAGAAAGTCTCAATCGAGTAAGGAATAAACAAGAAGATCACTACAACAAAAGTGCGCCAGCTGAACCTTTCGCACCTGGTGAAGTCGTACTGAAAAGAAAGAGGAGGATATACAAACTCGACGATCAATGGGAAAGAGAGCCCTACATCATACAAAATTCAAGGTTTGACAACAAGAAAACGTGCATAATTAGCAAGGATGGAGGAAGAACGACTGCAACTGTATCCCGAGATCACCTAAAGTTGTGTCCAAACCCATTAAAGCTTCAGGAAGAAGAACCTGTTGTCAATCAGGAAAAGCGTGATGATCAGTCATACATACAGACTTAGGAGATTTCCCCGCAGATTGGCCCAGAATTGGAGAAGCTGTAATCATTCCCGTGCTTCAATTCTATCAACCACAAGAAGAACCTCTACATCCAGTTGCACCAGTTGTTGCAGTAGAGTCAGTTCCAGAGGAACCTGCTCCAGCAGAACCCCAAGAAGCAGCACCCCAAGAAGTGGAATCCTCAGAAGTTGAGTCTCAGGAAGAAGGATCCCCTGCAGAAGTCGAGCCAGTTCATCCAGCTCCCAGTATACTTGCCAGATCCCTAGAGAGGCTAAGGCAGTACTACAACTTACCTGCACGCAGGGATAACAGGGAAACTGACACCTCACCTACCACTACACCACGTAGGTCAGTACGCATAACAAGAGGGCAATTACCTGTTAGGTACAGAGAGTAGGACCTAACCAATGTAAATAATTATCAAGAATCACTGTATATAAATGTATATATTGTTATAATATGCCTTTATAATACTGCTATTTATTAACCTATTTTTCCTCTTAAAAATTGAAACAAGAAGAATGGACATTATTTTGCTTGTTTTCTCTACCCCTTTTGAGCATCCTTTTCCAAAAGAGACTGGGACTTTTATGGTTGCTCAATTCCTTAACCCCTCATTGTGCTAATGTACATAGTTGTTTACTTACCGTTATGCAACCGTTCAAGAGTGCCTTACCTCCTGTAAAGGAAGAGTTATTTATAAAATGTTATTGTTCTTTGTTTTTGTATTTCAGCCCCGGAGTGCTGAGTTCTACTAGGAGGGAATGTGGAGCCCAGCTGCGACTGGATCCATATCTTCCAGAAGGGTTCACTGAAAGAAGATACCACTAGAGGTCATTATACACATTCACACACGTTGACTTATTCCCTAAAGACCACCAGAGGGAGCTGTGTTAGACATATAAAAGGAAGTTTAGTTTCAGTTTAGTTCAGTTAGAGCAGCCACTTCAGTTGAGTGCAGCCCTCTCAGAGAGCTCAGTCTGCTAGTGGAGTTCAGTTGGCCAGTCAGCCTGCAAGAAGGTGACGTGCAGAGCTGAGGTTAGTGAGGCTGCAGAGTTATTCCGTTCCAAGTAAGTGGAGTCTAGTAAGAGTGAAAGAGAAATCACTCCAGCCTAGTCAGAGGTGAATCTAGGAGTGTAGCTCAGTAGAAAGCGTGCCGACGCTTAAAGAGCGGCGAAGAGGCAGCACACCAACTGCCAATGTGTGTGATCGTGTGAGGATCTAGGTAGGCCGAAGGCGAGTGGGAAGTGCATGAGACAGTGAAGCCTTAATAGCTCACCTCAGCAAGAAATACCGGACACCGGGGTCCGAGCCTATAGGGATCTCCACGACCTATTAGGAGAACACCGGAGTTCCTGGAGGACTACAAGTCCCAGGAGTACCACAGAGCTGATACGTAGCAGGATCAGGAGGACAGAGTCTGGCAAGCAGGGCCCTGCAAGCAGAGACTGTGTGCTTTCAGTGAAAAGGTCCAATCACAAGATCCGCCAGGTACAAGACGGAGACTAAGCTAGGCCCAGCTACACGCAGGCCAAGACTTCATTACAAAAAGGCAGAGGACAGGAGGCCACACACCTACCAGTGGAGGAATCTGGATGTGCATCCTTCACCCTACAGTACTCCGGGAAGTGCCTGCAACATCTACAGTAAAGGTACCAAAGTGACTTATGTGTGTGTCTCCCTTATTATCCCTGACTGCCGGGTCCCCATCTGTCCTGCATTCTTATACATCTATCTGCCTTGGAGGAATCAGCCTTACTTGTGGAAGGCTTAACATCTAGCTGCACAATATTAACCCTCCAGTGGATCTGCATAGCAGCGCTGGTCATCCTGACCAGATACCACAAGTGGCGTCACGAATCCCCATATCATTATTCAAGTCACCTGTAAATATCCCACATTTAAAGTGAGCGCCCAGGGCAACGGACCGAGCTGTGCTACCCGTGACATTCCCCAGAGACATCAACGGGCTCAGTGCCGAGTACCCCATAACCCTGGTGTTGTGCGACTCATATCAGCACTGAAGGGCCCCTCTGTGACCTGTAGTCCAGCAGGGTCTCCGGTGTCTCCTACCAGTCGTGCAGATGCTGGTAAGCGCGGACCCGGTGTCCGGATGTGCAGAGTCGAGGTAAGCTATCAATGCTGGTTGACCTCGGTCGCTCTCTTTCCCTTTTCCACTTGCCTGTCGTCCTACTCTCACCACTATCATAAGCACAAACTAGCAGCAGATGTCAGCTTCCTTTTCTTCACCGCTCTCCAAGCGTCGGCAAGCTTACTTACTGAAATGCTCACTGTTGGACTCTCAGTGGACTCTACCTTGACCAGACCAAGTGGCAATCCTTCCACTACACTGGACTCCACTATAAAAGCTGAGTGTTTGCTGAAGTCCTCAGGCTTTCAGATAAGTCTTTCTTTCTGGCTAGAGTTCCCTCTCAGCATGTCTGAGGTAACTAGCTCGTTTGCTTCCGTCTCGTCTGACAGGAATGTCTCTCTCCACTCACTCTCTGAGGTGTTCTGCTGTTCTGAGGTAAAACCAACGACTAGCTAACTCGCAGCTAGACTGCCTTCATCTCACTGCTGTCATCTCAAGGGCTCCCTCTGGTGGCACCAGGGAAAATGTGAAATGTTGTGTGCTTATAGGTTATCATGGATTTACCTTTCCGTGCATCCTCCTGGGTAACATGTGGCTCCAGTCACAGCTGGGCTACACATCCCCCCCTAGTTAATATCAGCACCCCCGGGCTGAAAAAGAAAACAACTTTTATAACATCAACAAATAAACATAATTATAACTCTTCCCTTGCGGGAGGTAAATCAAGAAAGGCACATCCAGCCCATGAATGGCAGCGCTTCCGAGGACTCACATCCAAAGAAGATATTTCATATTTTTTTATTTAATAAGTTAAAATGGAGGAGATACAGCGCGTTTCGGATACAGTATATATCCTTCATCAGGTATCATAAAAACACAGTACAAATCCTAATAATATAAAATTCAGTAACACTTATATATAGTGGCAAACCTTTTATCCCAGTCTCAGACACTTGATTTAGGGAGTGGACCAAGTTCAGGAGCACACCCACCAACTTTGACAACATAGATGCAAGAAGAAAGAAAAAAAAAAAAAAAAAAAAAACATTCAAACTCTCTCTATGATATCATTCAATCCATTTGGATATAATGTTCCCAGACGATATATCCAAAACGTTTCTTTCCGGTTTAAAAGAGCATTCCTATTTGCAACACCAGAGGGTATCTGTTCCACTGGAGTTACTTTTATGTTGAAAATTGTGTTATGTTTGATTAGCAGATGCCTTGAGAGACTATGTTTTAAAAACCCATTTTTTGCTCTATTTCTGTGACCATTAATGCGGGACCGCAGTGTCTGCACAGTGCGTCCCACATATTGCAAACCGCAACTGCATGTGATGACATATACAACATAATCACTGCTACAGCTGAGTCTTTGTGAAATCTCAAAGACCTCACCAGTATTGTTACATTTGATAGTTTTAGCCCCGTGATCTAGGATCCCACAGGTACAACATTTTTTGGAGGTGCATTTAAAAACTCCGGTTCCTTGAAAAACACCACTTGAAATTTGATCCGTACCTTTTTTATTGTTTTTTCCTTTTGAATCCAACTGTTTTTTTAATTTACTGGGGGCCACCAAGTTTTTCAAAGTTTTCCCCTTCTATATGTAATCCCTGGTTTATCAGGGAGATGTTTTCCCAAAACAGGGTCACGCTTCAAGATATACCAATATTTTGAAAGCACAGTTCTTATGACTTTATTTCCCCTATTGAATGTTGTCACAAAATTCAATTTCCAGCGATCATCACTTTTTTCTTTACCAATAGTCAAATTATCCCCTTCCTATTTTTTCCTTTTAAACATTCCTCCTGTGTTTTTATTTTGTTATCCCTATATGCACCATTTATCAAATTTTTTTTTTTTTTTGGGTAACTTTTTTCCTTGAATTTTCTTTTTAGAATTTTAGACTGAGCTACATATTCAGATTCTCTCGTACAATTCTTTCTTATCCGAAAAAATTGGCTGTGGGGTATATTTACCTTCCACTTCTTGTAATGTGCACTGTTGAAATCTAAAAAGCCATTTGAATCCACCTTTTTGAAGTGGGTTTTTGTAATAATTTTTTTCCCACTATGGCGTATCTCTAGATCAAGAAACACCATTTTTTCTTTATTAAATTGTGATGTAAAGGTGATCCCCCAGGTGTTATTATTGAGCTCCTTTATAAATTGTGCCGCTTCCTCCTCTGTCCCCTTCCATATGATAATCAGATCATCAATGAAGCGCTTATAAAGTCTTATTTTGTCATTAAAAACAGGCTTGGAGAGTGACGATGAGGACTCGAATCGCTCCATGAATAAGTTTGCGAAACTTGGCGCGACCCGAGTCCCCATCGCGGTGCCGAGCAACTGTAAGTACAGTACGCCTTCAAAAATGAACACATTGTGTTCAAGAATGAATTTGAGACCCTTTAACAGAAAGTCTCTTTGTTCAGGGAGCATTTCTGTCTTTGCTAAATAAAAACCCACCGCATTTACCCCCATTTCATGATCTATGTTGGAATATAATGAATTTACATCCAACGAAATAAAGGAATAGTTATCTTCCCATTCAATATCCCTCAATTCCTCGATTAATTGTGTGGAGTCTCTCAAATATGAAGGAAGAGACTTTACTAAATCTTGTAAAAACAAGTCAATATAATGAGAAAGATGACAAGTCAAAGACCCTATTCCTGATATTATCGGTCTGCCAGGTGGTTTTTCAGGGATTACATATAGAAGGGGGAAAACTTTGAAAAACTTGGTGGCCCCCAGTAAATTAAAAAAACAGTTGGATTCAAAAGGAAAAAACAATAAAAAAGGTACGGATCAAATTTCAAGTGGTGTTTATCAAGGAACCGGAGTTTTTAAATGCACCTCCAAAAAATGTTGTACCTGTGGGATCCTAGATCACGGGGCTAAAACTATCAAATGTAACAATACTGGTGAGGTCTTTGAGATTTCACAAAGACTCAGCTGTAGCAGTGATTATGTTGTATATGTCATCACATGCAGTTGCGGTTTGCAATATGTGGGACGCACTGTGCAGACACTGCGGTCCCGCATTAATGGTCACAGAAATAGAGCAAAAAATGGGTTTTTAAAACATAGTCTCTCAAGGCATCTGCTAATCAAACATAACAACATTTTCAACATAAAAGTAACTCCAGTGGAACAGATACCCTCTGGTGTTGCAAATAGGAATGCTCTTTTAAACCGGAAAGAAACATTTTGGATATATCGTCTGGGAACATTATATCCAAATGGATTGAATGATATCATAGAGAGAGTTTGAATGTTTTTTTTTTTTTTCTTTCTTCTTGCATCTATGTTGTCAAAGTTGGTGGGTGTGCTCCTGAACTTGGTCCACTCCCTAAATCAAGTGTCTGAGACTGGGATAAAAGGTTTGCCACTATATATGTGTTACTGAATTTTATATTATTAGGATTTGTACTGTGTTTTTATGATACCTGATGAAGGATATATACTGTATCCGAAACGCGTTGTATCTCCTCCATTTTAACTTATTAAATAAAAAAATATGAAATATCATCTTTGGATGTGAGTCCTGGGAAGCGCTGCCATTCATGGGCTGGATGTGCCTTTCTTGATTTACTCATCCTGTGTGAGCCTGAATCTGGCTCTTTCACTTGGATCCACCCGAGGCAAGCTGCAAGCCCTGTCTATTGAGAAGTATCCCAGAAGGATTTCTGAGGATACATAATCTAAAGCCATATTAGTCTTCTATCAGGTGAGTGCATAAAATTGTGCACACTCTAAAGACTATAATATTGTTTTTACGCACTTAGGGCGCCGCGATTTGTCTATTCTTCTCTCCCAAACAGGGTTTTTTTTGTATACTTGCGGGAGGTAAGGACACTTCAAACGTTTCATAATACAAGTAACATATATACAAATATTTACATAAATCTTATTTACATTTTTACACTTGGATATTGGTTCACTGAATTAATTTGCTAGGCCTACTCTTGGTACCTAACAGGTAACCTTCCTTTCGTTGTGCATACGGACCTACGTGGTGTGGTGTCAGGTATAGTAGCATCTGGCCTATCTGTGCTGCGTGCCGGCAAATTGTAAATCAGCCTCCACCTCTCTAGGGATCTGGCAAGCATACTAGCGACTGGGCGATGCGGTTCTGTTCCGCCAGGGGATTCTTCTTCCTGAGACCCAACATCTGAAGGTTCCACGTTTTGAGATTCCATTCTTTGAGATTCTACTTCTGGAGATGCTACAAGAGCAGGTTCCTCACAAACTATTTCTTCTGCTGCGGCAAATGGTTCAACTCGACGTTGGGGTGCTTCTTGTGATTGGTAAAATTGAAGTACTGGAATAATCACAGCATCTCCGATACAAGGCCAATCTGCAGGAAAATCTCCTAGGTCCGTGTGTATGACTTCACCTGGTTTCTCTTTTTCCATAACAAGTTCTTCCTCGGGAGGTTTTAACATGTCTGGACACAGTTTTAGGTGGTCTCTGGATACAGTGGTGGTCGTCTTTCCTCCATCTTTGCTAATGGTACAGTTTTTCCTGTTGTCAAACTTGGAATTTTGCTCGACATATGGCTCTTTTTCCCACTGATCATCCAATTTGTGCATTCTTCTTTTTCTTTTTAGCACAATTTCTCCAGGCATAAAAGGCTTAGCTGGCACACTTTTGTTGTAGCTTTCCTCTTGCTTTTCCCTTACTTTATTGAGACTATCTTCCACACAGGCTTGTTCTCTCCTGTACTGTTCCTGTCGGTTTGTGTCCCAATCTTCATTAGTAACATCAGCTTCTGGTTCTACAACACCAAGTTCCAAATCCATGGGCAGCTTTCCTGGTCTTGCTCGCATAAGGTAGGCTGGAGTGCAGTTGGTGGAACTCACTGGTATGTGATTGTACAGATCTACCAGGTCAGGTAGTAAATCTGGCCACCGATTTCTCTCCTCAAGTGGTACAGTCTTCAGCAGGTCAATGACGATGTGATTCATCTTCTCACAGAGACCATTGGTTTGGGGATGGTACGGTGTGGTTCTTATCTTCTTACACCCGTACAAGTGACAGAATTCCTTAAACAATTCGGCTTCAAAAGCAGGA
>JARQOD010000503.1:100784-147362 GCA_033576555.1 Oophaga sylvatica
CACGACCTCTACCACCTAAATTTGTTTTCTGGTGTAACAAAACTAAGCCGCAGCCACAGAAAAAACTGGAAAAGGCAAATGAACAAACAACAGTGGCTCCAGAGGAACCGAGAGGCGCCCAAGCCCCCCCTAGGAGGGAACCTGGCCAACCTCACAGAAATGCAGAGAAATATGCAAATGGCAAGCACAAAAACAAAAAATAGAAAATATCTTATCTGAGAGCAGGAGAAGAGGCAAGACTCGGCAAGCTTCCAAGTGAACCAGGAAACAACGTTGAGACAAGAACAATTGCTCACTGGCAACCATGATGGGGGAAACCTCCCTTATATCCAGCCAGTACGTGATTCCTGATTGCCAATCCTCATTGAATGGTTCAGTACCGTTTGTAACCACCAGAGGGAGCTTCTGTCCAGAATTCATTTCTAAAACATTCATAACAGAAGACAGCGTTTAATACCCCAGAGGGGCATTTTGAGTACCTAGTGATGCCTTTTAGGCTCACTAATGCCCCTTCTGTCTTCCAATCCTTTATGAATGATATTTTCAGGGATTTTGTGGATAAATTTCTGATCGTTTATTTGAATGATATCTTGATTTTTTCCAACGACTGGGACTCTCATGTGAAACATGTTCGGACTGTGTTCCAGATTTTGAGAGAGAATGCTCTGTATGTGAAGGGATCAAAGTGTCTTTTTGGCGTACAGAAGGTTTCATTTCTGGGATTCATTTTGTCTCCGTCTGTTATTGAAATGGACCCGGTCAAGGTTCAGGCCATCTGTGATTGGGTTCAACCTACTACATTGAAAGCTCTTCAGAGATTTTTGGGTTTTTCCAATTTTTATCGTAAATTTATTGGTAATTTCTCCGGTATTGTTAAACCATTGACTGATTTGACCAAAAAGAGTTCCGATGTGGTGAATTGGCCTCCTGAGGCAGTGTCTGCATTTCAGGAACTTAAGCAGAAATTAATTTCTACTCCTGTTCTATGGCAGCCTGATGTTTCTCTACCGTTTCAGGTGGAGGTTGATGCTTCTAAGATTGGGGCAGGTGCCGTTTTGTCCCAAAGGGATCTGGAGACCTCTAAGAGTAACCCTTGTGCCTTCATCTCTCGAAAATTTTCTCCAACTGAACGTAATTATGATGTGGGTAATCGGGAGTTATTGGCCATGAAGTGGGCCTTTGAAGAGTGGAGACATTGGCTGGAAGGAGCCAAACATCAGGTGGTGGTCCTCACGGAGCATAAGAACCTGGTTTATCTCGAATCAGCCAAGCGACTTAATCCTAGACAGGCCAGATGGGCCTTGTTTTTCACACGTTTTAATTTTGTGGTCTCTTTTCTTCCTGGCACTAAGAATGTTAAGGCGGATGCCCTCTCGAGGAGTTCCTTTGCGGATTCTCCAGAGTTAACTGATCCTGCTGTTATTTTGAAAGAGGGTGTAGTTCTGTTCGCCATCTCGCCCAATTTGAGACTGGCTCTGGAGGGGTATATATCAAAAAACTGACCGGCACATCCAAACATAGATTCAGTGTGAACAGGTGCTAAACCTAGAGTCACCAACTCATATACATACAAGAAAAAAAGGTAGCACACTGTAGCGCTATAGCTTGCAAACACGAAATATGAAAAATATGAAAAATGAATTGCATCATTACCTTAGAAATATGAAAAATTGATAAGTCTTAGCGCATAAGATGGCCAAATTATGTGAGCCTGATAGCCACGTCAAGGCTCTTCTCGTATATCAGGTCCTAACTAATGCCTATCCTCGCTTAGAAAAGTCTGTCTGCATGGGAACGTATGAATCCTCTCTTCAGACTAAAATCTACATCTCTGTGGAGGGGTGATGAACCTGTTGTAATTAAAAAGCCTGTGACCACCAGGTGGAGTGCTCAGGTAGAAGGTAAATGAATACATATCAAAAAACTGACCGGCACATCCAAACATATTTTCAGTGTGAACAGGTGCTAAACCTAGAGTCACCAACTCATATACATACAAGAAAAAAAGATAGCACACTGTAGCGCTATAGCTTGCAAACACGAAATATGAAAAATATGAAAAATGAATTGCATCATTACCTTAGAAATATGAAAAATTGAGAAGTCTTAGCGCATAAGATGGCCAAATTATGTGAGCCTGATAGCCACGTCAAGGCTCTTCTCGTATATCAGGTCCTAACTAATGCCTATCCTCGCTTAGAAAAGTCTGTCTGCATGGGAACGTATGAATCCTCTCTTCAGACTAAAATCTACATCTCTGTGGAGGGTGATGAACCTGTTGTAATTAAAAAGCCTGTGACCACCAGGTGGAGTGCTCAGGTAGAAGGTAAATGAATACATATCAAAAAACTGACCGGCACATCCAAACATAGATTCAGTGTGAACAGGTGCTAAACCTAGAGTCACCAACTCATATACATACAAGAAAAAAAGGTAGCACACTGTAGCGCTATAGCTTGCAAACACGAAATATGAAAAATATGAAAAATGAATTGCATCATTACCTTAGAAAAATGAAAAATTGAGAAGTCTTAGCGCATAAGATAGCCAAATTATGTGAGCCTGATAGCCACGTCAAGGCTCTTCTCGTATATCAGGTCTTAACTAATGCCTATCCTCGCTTAGAAAAGTCTGTCTGCATGGGAACGTATGAATCCTCTCTTCAGACTAAAATCTACATCTCTGTGGAGGGGTGATGAACCTGTTGTAATTAAAAAGCCTGTGACCACCAGGTGGAGTGCTCAGGTAGAAGGTAAATGAATACATATCAAAAAACTGACCGGCACATCCAAACATAGATTCAGTGTGAACAGGTGCTAAACCTAGAGTCACCAACTCATATACATACAAGAAAAAAAGGTAGCACACTGTAGCGCTATAGCTTGCAAACACGAAATATGAAAAATATGAAAAATGAATTGCATCATTACCTTAGAAATATGAAAAATTGAGAAGTCTTAGCGCATAAGATGGCCAAATTATGTGAGCCTGATAGCCACGTCAAGGCTCTTCTCGTATATCAGGTCCTAACTAATGCCTATCCTCGCTTAGAAAAGTCTGTCTGCATGGGAACGTATGAATCCTCTCTTCAGACTAAAAAGAACCTTCTACCTGAGCACTCCACCTGGTGGTCACAGGCTTTTTAATTACAACAGGTTCATCACCCCTCCACAGAGATGTAGATTTTAGTCTGAAGAGAGGATTCACACGTTCCCATGCAGACAGACTTTTCTAAGCGAGGAGAGGCATTAGTTAGGACCTGATATACGAGAAGAGCCTTGACGTGGCTATCAGGCTCACATAATTTGGCCATCTTATGCGCTAAGACTTCTCAATTTTTCATATTTCTAAGGTAATGATGCAATTCATTTTTCATATTTTTCATATTTCGTGTTTGCAAGCTATAGCGCTACAGTGTGCTACCTTTTTTTCTTGTATGTATATGAGTTGGTGACTCTAGGTTTAGCACCTGTTCACACTGAATCTATGTTTGGATGTGCCGGTCAGTTTTTTGATATGTATTCATTTACCTTCTACCTGAGCACTCCACCTGGTGGTCACAGGCTTTTTAATTACAACAGGTTCATCACCCCTCCACAGAGATGTAGATTTTAGTCTGAAGAGAGGATTCATACATTCCCATGCAGACAGACTTTTCTAAGCGAGGATAGGCATTAGTTAGGACCTGATATACGAGAAGAGCCTTGACGTGGCTATCAGGCTCACATAATTTGGCCATCTTATGCGCTAAGACTTCTCAATTTTTCATATTTCTAAGGTAATGATGCAATTCATTTTTCATATTTTTCATATTTCGTGTTTGCAAGCTATAGCGCTACAGTGTGCTACCTTTTTTTCTTGTATGTATATGAGTTGGTGACTCTAGGTTTAGCACCTGTTCACACTGAATCTATGTTTGGATGTGCCGGTCAGTTTTTTGATATGTATTCATTTACCTTCTACCTGAGCACTCCACCTGGTGGTCACAGGCTTTTTAATTACAACAGGTTCATCACCCCTCCACAGAGATGTAGATTTTAGTCTGAAGAGAGGATTCATACGTTCCCATGCAGACAGACTTTTCTAATCGAGGATAGGCATTAGTTAGGACCTGATATACGAGAAGAGCCTTGACGTGGCTATCAGGCTCACATAATTTGGCCATCTTATGCGCTAAGACTTCTCAATTTTTCATATTTCTAAGGTAATGATGCAATTCATTTTTCATATTTTTCATATTTCGTGTTTGCAAGCTATAGCGCTACAGTGTGCTACCTTTTTTTCTTGTATGTATATGAGTTGGTGACTCTAGGTTTAGCACCTGTTCACACTGAATCTATGTTTGGATGTGCCGGTCAGTTTTTTGATATGTATTCATTTACCTTCTACCTGAGCACTCCACCTGGTGGTCACAGGCTTTTTAATTACAACAGGTTCATCACCCCTCCACAGAGATGTAGATTTTAGTCTGAAGAGAGGATTCATACGTTCCCATGCAGACAGACTTTTCTAAGCGAGGATAGGCATTAGTTAGGACCTGATATACGAGAAGAGCCTTGACGTGGCTATCAGGCTCACATAATTTGGCCATCTTATGCGCTAAGACTTCTCAATTTTTCATATTTCTAAGGTAATGATGCAATTCATTTTTCATATTTTTCATATTTCGTGTTTGCAAGCTATAGCGCTACAGTGTGCTACCTTTTTTTCTTGTATGTATATGAGTTGGTGACTCTAGGTTTAGCACCTGTTCACACTGAATCTATGTTTGGATGTGCCGGTCAGTTTTTTGATATGTATTCATTTACCTTCTACCTGAGCACTCCACCTGGTGGTCACAGGCTTTTTAATTACAACAGGTTCATCACCCCTCCACAGAGATGTAGATTTTAGTCTGAAGAGAGGATTCATACGTTCCCATGCAGACAGACTTTTCTAAGCGAGGATAGGCATTAGTTAGGACCTGATATACGAGAAGAGCCTTGACGTGGCTATCAGGCTCACATAATTTGGCCATCTTATGCGCTAAGACTTCTCAATTTTTCATATTTCTAAGGTAATGATGCAATTCATTTTTCATATTTTTCATATTTCGTGTTTGCAAGCTATAGCGCTACAGTGTGCTACCTTTTTTTCTTGTATGTATATGAGTTGGTGACTCTAGGTTTAGCACCTGTTCACACTGAATCTATGTTTGGATGTGCCGGTCAGTTTTTTGATATGTATTCATTTACCTTCTACCTGAGCACTCCACCTGGTGGTCACAGGCTTTTTAATTACAACAGGTTCATCACCCCTCCACAGAGATGTAGATTTTAGTCTGAAGAGAGGATTCATACGTTCCCATGCAGACAGACTTTTCTAAGCGAGGATAGGCATTAGTTAGGACCTGATATACGAGAAGAGCCTTGACGTGGCTATCAGGCTCACATAATTTGGCCATCTTATGCGCTAAGACTTCTCAATTTTTCATATTTCTAAGGTAATGATGCAATTCATTTTTCATATTTTTCATATTTCGTGTTTGCAAGCTATAGCGCTACAGTGTGCTACCTTTTTTTCTTGTATGTATATGAGTTGGTGACTCTAGGTTTAGCACCTGTTCACACTGAATCTATGTTTGGATGTGCCGGTCAGTTTTTTGATATGTATTCATTTACCTTCTACCTGAGCACTCCACCTGGTGGTCACAGGCTTTTTAATTACAACAGGTTCATCACCCCTCCACAGAGATGTAGATTTTAGTCTGAAGAGAGGATTCATACGTTCCCATGCAGACAGACTTTTCTAAGCGAGGATAGGCATTAGTTAGGACCTGATATACGAGAAGAGCCTTGACGTGGCTATCAGGCTCACATAATTTGGCCATCTTATGCGCTAAGACTTCTCAATTTTTCATATTTCTAAGGTAATGATGCAATTCATTTTTCATATTTTTCATATTTCGTGTTTGCAAGCTATAGCGCTACAGTGTGCTACCTTTTTTTCTTGTATGTATATGAGTTGGTGACTCTAGGTTTAGCACCTGTTCACACTGAATCTATGTTTGGATGTGCCGGTCAGTTTTTTGATATGTATTCATTTACCTTCTACCTGAGCACTCCACCTGGTGGTCACAGGCTTTTTAATTACAACAGGTTCATCACCCCTCCACAGAGATGTAGATTTTAGTCTGAAGAGAGGATTCATACGTTCCCATGCAGACAGACTTTTCTAAGCGAGGATAGGCATTAGTTAGGACCTGATATACGAGAAGAGCCTTGACGTGGCTATCAGGCTCACATAATTTGGCCATCTTATGCGCTAAGACTTCTCAATTTTTCATATTTCTAAGGTAATGATGCAATTCATTTTTCATATTTTTCATATTTCGTGTTTGCAAGCTATAGCGCTACAGTGTGCTACCTTTTTTTCTTGTATGTATATGAGTTGGTGACTCTAGGTTTAGCACCTGTTCACACTGAATCTATGTTTGGATGTGCCGGTCAGTTTTTTGATATGTATTCATTTACCTTCTACCTGAGCACTCCACCTGGTGGTCACAGGCTTTTTAATTACAACAGGTTCATCACCCCTCCACAGAGATGTAGATTTTAGTCTGAAGAGAGGATTCATACGTTCCCATGCAGACAGACTTTTCTAAGCGAGGATAGGCATTAGTTAGGACCTGATATACGAGAAGAGCCTTGACGTGGCTATCAGGCTCACATAATTTGGCCATCTTATGCGCTAAGACTTCTCAATTTTTCATATTTCTAAGGTAATGATGCAATTCATTTTTCATATATTTTTCATATTTCGTGTTTGCAAGCTATAGCGCTACAGTGTGCTACCTTTTTTTCTTGTATGTATATGAGTTGGTGACTCTAGGTTTAGCACCTGTTCACACTGAATCTATGTTTGGATGTGCCGGTCAGTTTTTTGATATGTATTCATTTACCTTCTACCTGAGCACTCCACCTGGTGGTCACAGGCTTTTTAATTACAACAGGTTCATCACCCCTCCACAGAGATGTAGATTTTAGTCTGAAGAGAGGATTCATACGTTCCCATGCAGACAGACTTTTCTAAGCGAGGATAGGCATTAGTTAGGACCTGATATACGAGAAGAGCCTTGACGTGGCTATCAGGCTCACATAATTTGGCCATCTTATGCGCTAAGACTTCTCAATTTTTCATATTTCTAAGGTAATGATGCAATTCATTTTTCATATTTTTCATATTTCGTGTTTGCAAGCTATAGCGCTACAGTGTGCTACCTTTTTTTCTTGTATGGCTCTGGAGGGGTGTCAGGAGGATAAACCTGAACGCTGCCCTGTTGGGAAATTGTTTGTCCCAGACCAGTGGAAGAAGAGTGTGATGTCTGAGATTCATTGTTCCGCGTTGGCTGGTCATCCCGGTATTTTTGGTACCAGAGACTTGGTGAATCGTTCCGTTTGGTGGCCTACTTTGTCTCGTGACATCAGGGACTTTGTGCAGTCCTGTGGGACTTGCTCTCGTTCCAAGCCTTGCTCTCGCTCTAGTGGTTTGTTAATTCCATTGCCTGTGCCCAAGAGGCCATGGACCCATATCTCTATGGATTTTATTTCCGACCGTCCTGTCTCTCAGAGAATGACCGTTATCTGGGTAATCTGTGATAGGTTTTCCAAGATGATATATCTTGTGCCATTACCTAAGTTGCCTTCCTCCTCCGAATTGGTGCCTTTGTTCTTTCAGCACGTGGTTCGGTTACATGGCATTCCGGAGAACATTGTGTCTGACAGAGGAGTCCAGTGTCAGTATTCCGGGTTTTCTAGGTAACTTTGTCAATGATTTTGCCCTTTGTTAAAATGGAGTTTGCTGTTTTGTGTGCCCTACTTCCTGTTCGTTTGTTTAAAACCCGGCTCAGGTGCTGGCTTCCCTGCTGGAGTTCCTACAATAGTATTACAGGATACTCCAGCCTAAAAAAGGGGATTCTGCTGGGGCAATGACGGAGACACGGGCAGACAAATTGTTCACCATAGTTAACTCCTTGCAGCAGGAGGTGGTGGCTGCACACAATCAGATTAGAGACTTGGAGTCTCGGGTTAACCACAATGCACAGGGGTTTGGTCAGGCTCTCCAAGATCTACGTGCTAGGTTAGGAGTCCTGGAGGCCTTACCTACTGAGCCTACCTCATCCACCAGTATGCCCAAATTGCCTCCATTCCGTTTTAATGGTGACCGAAGTCAATTCCGTGGGTTTGTTAATCAATGTATATTATTTTTTGATGTACATGCCTCCTATTACCGGTCTGATAGATCTAAGGTTCTATGTATTATTATGTTGTTGACATCACGGGCACTGGCTTGGGCAAATCCTATGGTTGAAAGTCACGATACCCGTCTAAATAATTTGGACAATTTTCTGGCAGCCATTGCGCAAATGTTCGACGATCCCAACCGCCGTGCTACCGCTGAATCTGCCTTGCTTTCCTTACGCCCGGGAAATGGTCAGTCATAGAATATGTTACTGAATTTAAAAGGTTAGTGGTGGACACCCAGTGGGAAAACAATGCTTTATTACCAATCTTTAGAAAAGGTTTGTCAAATGCAATCAAGGATGAGCTAGCTCGTTCAGAGTCTCCACAGGAGTTTGAATTGTTTATACAGCACTGTGTACGTATTGATATTCGTTTAACTGAACGCAGACAAGAAAAATGGGCCGCTGTAAATCGCATTACTAATTTCTCTCTTCCGTCCAGGGAAACCACAGGCAAAAACCCGCGAGAGGCTGAGGAGGTGCCTATGCAGGTGGACTCACTGCAGAGACGTGAGAATAATGAAAGCCGCGAATACCGTCTCCGTGAGCGCTTATGTTTCTATTGTGGTCAATCGGACCATTTCCTCATCAATTGTCCTAAATGTCCTAGGCGACCCAACAAGGTGTTGGCGGTAGTAGGGGATTATGATAACACAGACGCTGAGTCTGAAGTTTCGGAGACCAGTCTACATCTAGATGCGGTTTTCCCCCCAATACTGATGCCGACTTCCCCTAAAGATCAAGGGGAGAAATATTCACATTGTTCTCTTCCTATTCAGACAAGTGGGAGGAACAGTGGATATCAAGTTCTGCCATGATAGACTCTGGAGCAGATGGGAATTTCATGGATTCTTCTTTTGCAAAGGAACATGGTATAAAGACACAACTAAGAGCTTCACCAATCACTATGGAAACGGTGGATGGTTCCCCATTAGTTTCTGGACCAGTAGATCGGGAGACAGTGCCTCTGGAGTGTAAGATGGAACCATACCATCAAGAAACACTTTCATTCATGTTAATATCTTCTCCTCATTTTCCTGTAATTTTAGGAATTCCCTGGTTACGGTCACAAAATCCAATCATCAATTGGGAAACCAAGGAGATAACCTTTCTCCCGAAGTGCAGTTCTACCATCAGTCCAACTGTAGCGGCTCCAGTTACCCAGAACTTGGAAGAGGTGATACAGGTACCTACTCTCCCTCTGATTTATCAGGAATTCTCAGACATTTGTGATAAAAGGAAGGCAGATCAACTTCCCCCACATAGACCGTATGACTGCCCCATAGAATTGCTTCCTGGAGCAGCGATTCCTTTCGGCCATGTTTACCCGTTGGCGGCTCCGGAATTAAAATCTTTACGAGAGTATATAGATGAGAATTTAGCCAAGGGGTTTATCTGACCATCTTCTTTACCAGCGGGAGCTCCAATATTCTTTGTAAAGAAGAAGGATGGTACTCTAAGACCCTGCATTGACTACCGGGAGTTAAATAAGGTAACCATTCGTAACAGGTACCCGTTGCCCCTAATTCCAGAATTGTTGGAAAGAGTTCGCCAGGCCAAAGTATTTACCAAATTAGATCTTCGTGGGGCATATAATTTACTCCGTATACGGCCCGGAGACGAATGGAAGACAGCTTTTAGATGCCGGTATGGACATTTTGAATATTTGGTGATGCCATTCGGACTCTGTAACGCTCCTGCTGCTTTTCAACATTTAGCCAACGACATTTTCAGGGATTTATTGGACCAATATGTGGTAATTTACCTCGATGACATCTTAATCTTTTCTGACTCCTTACAGGAACATCAGGAACATGTCAAAACCGTACTTAGACGTTTGAGAGATAATCATTTGTACATCAAACTCAAAAAGTGTGAGTTCCATTGTTCTGAAATTCAATTTTTAGGCTATGTTATCTCGCCTCAGGGATTGAATATGGAGTCCAGCAAGATCTAGGCAATCTTGGACTGGCTGGTACCAGGAAACATTAAGGAGGTACAACGATTCATTGGCTTTGCTAACTTTTATAGACGGTTTATCCGAAATTTTTCAGAAATTGTCCGTCCCATCACTCTCCTCACCAAGAAGGGGAAGAAGTTTGAATGGTCTTCGCAAGCTCAGGAAGCCTTTGATCGCCTGAAGGGTTGTTTTACCACGGCTCCAATATTGATGCATCCGGATCCTACACAGCCTTTTATCGTGGAGGTGGACGCGTCTGACTGTGCATTGGGAGCTATCCTCTCACAACGTACCGGAGACAAAGGTTTGCTGCACCCGTGTGCCTTCTTCTCTCGTAGGTTATCTTCTGCAGAACTGAACTATGATGTGGCAGATAAGGAACTTTTGGCAATTATTTCTGCCTTTAAGGAATGGAGACACCATTTGCAGGGGGCAACTCAGCAGGTAGTAGTACTCACGGATCATCGCAATTTGGAATTCCTTAAGTCTGCCAGGTGTCTTTCTCCTCGACAAGCTAGGTGGAGTTTGTTCTTGAACCAGTTTAATTTTATTATTTCGTACCGCCCAGGTTCACGTAATGGGAAAGCTGACGCATTATCCCGAATCCATACCGTGGATTCCGTGCCTGGGACCCCGTCTAAGACCATCTTGTCGGAGGCCAATTTCGTTGGAGTGCTCCGGAACCGGGACTTGTGGCAGGAGATCAAGCTGGCCTATGACGGTGACGTATTTCTTGCAGCTCCACCTGACAATGTGAATCTTGTCCTTCGGAATGGTGTGTGGCTTAGAGATCGATGTATTTATGTCCCAGAGGCTGTAAGACTTCGAGTTCTCAAATTGGTCCACGACTCTAAATTGGCTGGTCATAGGGGGGTACAGAAGACGCAGGAATTGTTAACTCGTTTTTTTTGGTGGCCTACCTGCTTGAAGGATGTGAATGACTATGTCCGCTCTTGTGAAGTTTGTGCCCGGTACAAGGTTCCTCGCGTTTCACCTACTGGTCTTCTTAAACCGCTACCTGTACCATCTCGCCCTTGGGGGTCTATTTCGATGGACTTTATTGTGGAGTTACCCACCTCTGGTGGTAAAAATACTATTTTGGTGGTAGTAGATCGTTTATCGAAAGCTGCTCATTTCATTCCGTGTGCTGGTCTTCCCTCAGCTACAGAGACAGTAGATCTAGTTATCCAGAACATTTTCCGGCTGCATGGGGTACCAGATGACATCATTTCTGACCGGGGAATACAATTTACCTCTAGATTTTGGAAAGGATTTTGTTCTGCGCTCCACATTAATGTTTGCTTGTCTTCTGCATACCATCCTCAGACCAACGGGCAGACCGAACGGACAAATCAAACCTTGGAGCAATATCTACGCTGTTACGTCAGTCATTTGCAGGACGATTGGCTGAAGCTACTTCCTTTAGCGGAATTTTCGTACAACAACTCCCAAAGCAGTTCCACGAAGGTAACGCCTTTTTTTGCCAACCTGGGTTATCATCCAAGTATTTTGCCTAGGTCTCCGGTTACGATTTCGGTACCAGCGGTTGAAGACAGAGTGACGGCGTTGCAACGTAATCTTGAAGTTTTGAAGGACTCCCTGACCACAGCACAGGAGCGTTACAAGAAGTCGGCCGATAGATTCCGGAAACCAGCACCTATGTATAAGGTAGGAGACTCGGTTTGGTTGTCCACCAAGAATCTAAAATTGGGTGTTCCTTCGCAGAAACTGGGACAGAAATTCATCGGTCCATTCAAGATCACTGGGATTGTGAGCTCTGTTGCCTGTCGGTTGAAGCTACCACGGACTTTAAAGGTACACCCAGTATTTCATGTTTCCTTATTAAAACCAGTCTCTCCTAACACGTTTCAGGGACGTATCGTACCTCCCCCTCCACCAGTGTTGGTTGATGGCGAAGAACAATTCGTGGTACAGGATATTGTTAATTCGAGACTTCATAGAAACCGGCTTCAGTATCTAGTTAGATGGCAAGGTTACTCTCCTGAAAATGATTCTTGGGAACCATTAAGTAACATCAATGCGCCTCTGAAGATTGCTCAGTTTCATCGGAGATACCCGGACAGGCCTGGTCCAGGACCGTCCGGAGGCCGTCTTTAGGGGGGGAGTAATGTCAGTATTCCGGGTTTTCTAGGTAACTTTGTCAATGATTTTGCCCTTTGTTAAAATGGAGTTTGCTGTTTTGTGTGCCCTACTTCCTGTTCGTTTGTTTAAAACCCGGCTCAGGTGCTGGCTTCCCTGCTGGAGTTCCTACAATAGTATTACATCCAGTTTGTTTCCAGATTTTGCAGAACATTTTGTTCTAAACTTGGTGTTCAGTTATCTTTCTCCTCTGCATTTCACCCTCAGACCAATGGACAAAACGAGAGAACAAACCAGACCTTGGAGACTTATTTGAGATGTTTTGTGTCTGCTGATCAAGATGACTGGGTCTCTTTTTTGCCTTTGACGGAGCTTGCTCTTAATAATAGGGTTAGCTCTGCCACCTTGTTGTCTCCATTTTTCTGCAATTCTGGGTTTCACCCTCGATTTTCTTCGGGACAGGCGGAGGCTTCCGTCTGTCCTGGGGTTGACTCTATTGTAGAGCGAATGCAGCAGATTTGGGACCAGGTAATGGAGAGGTTGTCTCTCTCAGGAGAAGGCCCAGTGGTTTGCCAACCGTCATAGGACTGATGGTCCTCGTTTTAAAGTGGGGGACTTGGTTTGGTTGTCCTCAAGAAATATCCCTATGAAGGTTGCGTCTCCAAAATTTAAGCCAAAGTTCATTGGACCTTATAAGATCATGGAAATTCTTAATCCGGTTTCCTTCCGTTTTCTTCTTCCAGGGACATTTAAGATCCATAACGTGTTCCACAAGTCCTTATTGAAGAGGCTTGTCGAGCCAGTGGTTCCTATGGCTGCGCCTCCTGACCCTGTTTTGGTTGAGGGCAATTTGGAGTATGTGGTTGAGAAAATATTGGATTCTCGTTTTGCTAGACGGAAACTCCAGTATTTGGTTAAGTGGAGAGGATATGGTCAAGAGGACAATTCTTGGGTGTTTGCTTCAGACATCCATGCTAGGAGACTGATCCGTGCCTATCATCGAACTCATCCTGATCGGCCTGGTTGCGCAAGTGAGGGTTCGGTGACCCCTACTCAAGGGGGGGTACTGTTGTGAACACGTTGGAGGCGACTTCGGAGCTGGGGCTCCCTACTGTGGTTGCTGAGGGTAATGAACCAATTGCTGAATGACTTTCAGCTGGGTCCGAATGGTCTGATATAAGTGACCTGAATTCCCATCAGCCTTGCCGATAATCAATTGTTCTTCCAGGTCTTGGTTTGAGCTCATCTTGCATTCCTGCTTTCATTCAGATAAGTGATTTGCTGTTTTTTTTTTCCTCTGGTCGGATTTTCCTTGCTGGTTTGCTGCCTTGCAGTGGACTTCAGCCTGGTCCCCTTTGGGGCCTGGATCTGCATTTGTGCTCAGTTTGTGTTTGCACTTTTGCTCTGTTCCTGTGTCACTTTTTATTTGCTGAATTGCTGTGTGTTACACCAGAGATCTGATTTAGGTGGTAGAGATTGTGTGATCTCAGGTTTTTTGTTAATCAGAAGTGTTGATATTTTTGTCAGGGTTTTTTGGATTGCAGTCAGAATTCTTTCTTATACTTTTCTATGTAGACAGTATTGGGCCCCAGCGTTTGCTCATTCTATTTTCTGTCTGTGTTCGTATTTTCTTCTTGTCTAACCACCATTACATGTTTGGGGGCTTCCTATTTCTTTGGGGGTTCTGCTACGGGGCAGTTAGCCTTCATCTTTCTGTCTTTAGGTGTAGCTATCTCTCCGGCTGTGACGAGGCGTCTAGGATCACCGTAGGTACGCTCCACGGCTACTTCTAGTGTTGCGGTTAGTTTAGGGTCCTGCAACCCAGTAGTTTCCAGCCTCTCTGGTGTATTGCTACTTTGGCTATTTTTGCTATTTCTCATCAGCTACTGAAACATAACACCTCCCTCTGCCAGTATGACCTCCCTACAACGCCTGGTCATGCTCCTGATGAGGCTGCAGATGGTCTCCTGAGGGATCTCCTCCCAGACCTGGACTAAATCTTCTGCCAACTCCTGGACAGTCTGTGTTGCAACGTTATTTTGGTGGATGGAGCGAGAATGTCCCAGATGTGCTCAATCAGATTCAGGTCTGGGGAACAGGCGGGCCAGTCCATAGCTTCAGTGCCTTTATCTTGCAGGAACTGCTGACACACTCCAGCCACTTGAGGTCTGGCATTGTCCTGCATTAGGAGGAACCTAGAGCCAACCGCACCAGCATATGGTCTCACAAGGGGTCTGAGGATCTCATCTCGGTACCTAATGGCAGTCAGGCTACCTCTGGCGAGCACGTGGAGGGCTGTGCGGCCCTCCAAAGAAATACCACCCCACACCATTACTGATCTACTTCCAAACCGGTCATGCTGAAGGATGTTGCAGGCAGCAGATCGCTCTCCATGACGTCTCCAGACTCTGTCACGTCTGTCACATGTGCTCAGTGTGAACCTGCTTTCATCTGTGAAGAGCACAGGGTGCCAGTGGCAAATTTGCCAATCCGGGTGTTCTATGGCAAATGCCAAGCGTCCTGCATGGTATTGGGCTGTGAGCACAACCTCCATCTGTGGACGTCGGGCACTCAGACTATCCTCATGGAGTCGGTTTCTAACCGTTTGTGCAGACACATGCACATTTGTAGCCTGCTGGAGGTTATTTTGCAGGGCTCTGGCAGTGCTCATCCTGTTCCTCCTTGCACAAAGGCAGAGGTAGCTATCGTGCTGCTGGACTATTTTGCTCTTATAATCTGATTAAAGAAGTCCGGGATGAGAGGGAGCGGATACGGATACCAGAACATGAACTAAAGGGTATGCCACACTGAACAATATCGCTAACGGGATCGCTAAAAACATCACTATTTAGCGATCCCGTTAGCGATGTTGTTCAGTGCGGCATCTGCCAGCGACGAGCTTCCTGCTGTGATCTCGCTCGTCGCTGGAATCGTTCCGGACCCTATTTTCTCGTCGGCGCTCCCGCTGGGTAAGTATATATCGCTAGTGTGGCACCTTTTCTTAGCGATTTAGCGGTACTTTTGTACCGCTAAAGTCGTTAAGAAGATCGCTAACGGCGATAGCGTCGTTAACTATATCGCTAAATGTGGCCGCACTTAGCGATATAGAAACAATCCCGCTAGCGATCGCATTAGTATGTGTCGTTATCGTGATCGCTAGCGGGATTGTTTAGTGTGGCAGTACCTTAAGTTTGCAAAAATCTAGGCAGGGATGTAACCCGCCATCTTTCTTCTTTACAAAGAAAAACCCACAGCAATGGGGGATGTGGATGGTCTGATATGACCCTTTGACAAATTTTCCATGATATGGCCTGCCTCTCTGGACCAGAGATATTATATAGTCTGTTCTTTGAGACAGGGACCAAACTAATGGCGCAATAATAAGGATGATGGGAAGGAAGTCCTTGAAACCCCTGCTCTGAGAACACATCCCCAAAGTCAGACAGGTATATAGGCACTGACTGGGTATCCACCCTTGCAAGCCGGGTAACTAAGCAGTGTCCTTGACAATACTCTCTCCACTTTACCACCTCTCGAGTCTGCCAATCTACCACAGGGTTGTGCAGAATTAGCCAAGGAAATCCAAGAACCACAGGTGAGGGCAGACCTTCTAGCACATAACAGTCAATACGTTCTGAGCACATGGCCCCTACATATAGATGTAACCCTCGGACAGCTTGAGTGAAATACCACTGTCTCAAGAATGTGGAGTCAATGGTGATTATGGGCATAGATCTGGACAGTGTATGTGGTTTGTGGCCCTGGACCTGGACAAACCTAGCGTAGATCAAGTTAAATCCTTCCCCACTGTCTAGAAATGCAGAAATAACCACATTATTTTTCCCAGATGGATTTCAGCCAGCAGAAAAAATTGTGTCTTGCCCATGGAGGAGTTATGTACTCCCGAGTTGCTAACCTCCCCACAATCTGGGCTCGAGGCTGAGCTGCTGCATTTGCCCTGACAGAGCAGTGATAGGATTCATACTGGATCAAAAAATGGTTTTGGTCAAAGCTAATGTCACAACTCTATTGTGGGGTGTCCCAAGACCAGCAGCTCCTTCCCTGTACCTAACGCTAGGAACATCCTAGCTCGCCATGTTTCCCTGATTACTTTTGATGGTGAAGATGCTGGGGCCGCATACCTTGCCTTATTTCCTGAATCCACCCAAGTCTGTACCCTTCCCCCACCCAGGGAAGAGGAGAATAGTAGTGTACTGTAATACACCAACCAGACTAACAAGTTAATACAAACAGAGATAACGAAAAATACCAAACATACAAATATATTCATACATATAACAGTTGAATGAACCAAGGAGTGGAGTATGGGGTTAAACCAAAGTAGGAGAAGAAAGTGAATTATCACACACTCAGACCTAGCAACAGTCACAGATAAATCCACCAACCTCCAGCCATGCAGCATAAGCTTGGTCTGACAATGAGTGCTAGCTAGGGCCCAGGATATATAGGACATGGGAGTGGTAACAGTGCACGGATGGGTCAAGAAGACAATTTTGCAAGCTGATATACTATTTAACATACTGTGTAAGACTGTAATAGTGACTTGTACATAGTGGGTGTTTATCTGTGTTTATTATGAGCTGATATGTTCATTGTGTATTGTACTCTTACCAGTTTGAGCTATGAGGCTGAACTGAAGCACACTGGGCAATTCTAAATATAGCTTACATGTCTCAGGTATAAAAACAAGAGACAGAGAGAGCAGATGAGATCTCATCTCATCACACAGAGCTACCAGTCGCCCATTCTGTACAAGACTCAACGGACCAGAGACAGGACTGCAGCTAATTCATCATGGCACCATCATGAGGGACACTGATCTATGATTCTAAGGGAAACAACCTAGGAGTTTTCGGCTCCGTTTGGAAGGACACAGATCTGACCCAGTGACCATCTCTGAACCATGGATATGTTTGGAGAAAGCCAGGTTTTGGGACCCGCTGGTCGCCTAGTTCCATGGAGATGGTCGGATAAGCCAGGTGGTGACTCTCGTGTCAACTGGCTTTGGACCTTGTATGGACAGTATGGACTGTCACCTCCCTACGCTTGTCGTTATCTCTTCTCTGTGTGTATATCACAGGTGGTCTAGCGACCCTGCGAGCTGTGACGTAGTGTCAACTGGCTTTGGGCCTTCTACGGACTCTAAGGACTGTTCTCGGTCACCTCCCTACGCTTGTCAATATCTCTTCTCTGTGTGTATATCACAGGTGGAATATCGACCCTGGGAACTCTGACGTAACATCTACCATTATCCAGACGAGTCAGCGGAAGGGTTGGGCCCTGTAATGTGCACCATATTGGGGGTAATTGCTGGGAATGTTCTGCTTGCTATAGGGTGTTGTGGTTCAATAAAGCATTGCCACACTGTTTTACCCTAACCCTGCGTTGTCTGTGTAGTATGTTGCCCACGGGGAGATAGAGCAGGCGTTCAGTGGTATGAGCCCTGGTCCAAGCAGTCTTTCTAAAGGCAGCCAGGCCAGCGGACAAGAGCACCCACTGACCCCGTTTCTCCACAGAAGGAGAAAGTCAAAAGTACTGTTGGATATGTACTGTAGGGATCCACTCTGGTAGGCAGGGGCCGGGCCGCAGTAATGAGGCAAACACACAGGCTTTCAATTCAAAGTTCAGTGGTTTTAATAACGGGTTCAACAGTCCAGATAACAAAAATCAAAAATAGAACATAACATACTCCAGTTTGGAGAACCACTGGTCCCAGACTCACCCTTGTTGGGACGGGCTTAACTAAGCGGCTGCAGGTCAGCAGAGACCGCCAGGTGCCATTCCGGGTGGACTGGAACTTGCTTCTTGGTACACACTGACACACTGTAACAAAAACACTCTTCCAGGCTGACTCCAGCCAAACTCCTTCCTTCCACACCACATACTACCACAGCTTCTTGTTAAATAGGCCTAGTCCACACCCTCAGGTGAGGTACACATCCGCTGACCTGATCACGTGACTATGACCTCATCACAGGTCCTTGTGATCATGGAAAATCCTGACCAAACTTCCGTCTGCTACAAGAAATATATCTCCCATCCAGCAAGATCCCCTTTGGTGTACCACAGTACATACCGAGCAATATCTGCAAGGACTATGCCGTACTTAGCCTTACCTCTTAAGCCACGGAAGGTAATAACACCACACTGCATACACAAAGAAACCTGGACTCAAACTAAAGGTACATGTCACATTAAGCGAGATCGCTAACGAGATCGCTAAAGAGTCACCGATTTTATGACGCAGTAGCGATCTCGTTAGCGACTTAGCTGTGTGTGACATGTAGCAGTGATGTGGCCCCTGCTGAGATGTCGCTGATCGCTTATGAACGTTCTGAGCCGTTTTTTGGTCGTTGGTGTCCCGCTGGTGAGCCTGAATCGCTGAGTGTGACACCCTTTATGAACGACTTAATCAGCGTCGCAGGCGGGACTAGGTTTTCCCAACGACCGCAGAGGTCGTTATACAGATCGCTGATGAGATGTGTTTGGAAGCTAACTATCGACCACATAGCGATTGCACTAGCGATCTCGCCAGGTCGTGTCATTGTCGTGATCGCTAGTGCGATCGCTAAGTGTGACAGTGCCTTAAGTTTTTTTGGGAAAAAATGTGTACCTTCACTACACTACACTACATTAGCCACTAAGGAGACTCAAAGTCTCCAAAAATTCAATATAAACAGCACAAAAAGGCAGCAAAACTCACCTGCCCAGATCTCAGAACAAATGCACTACAGGGTGCAGCCAGTCCATAAAGCAAGATGTTAGCAGCACAGGTGCAAAAACGTTCGGTCTCGCATAAGGGGTGAGTCTCCTTAGTGGCTAATGTAGTGTAGTGTAGGTACTTGTAAGCGTGGGGACCTTCAGCACAGGTTACAAGCTTACGTATTTTGGCCAAAATATTAACTAATACCCCACTATTTTTGAATTTTTTGCACTTTATTTTTCGGGGTGCAGCCAGGCCCAGGCACGTCTGGTCTCGCATGAGGGGTGATTACACTGGTGCGCATTGAGAGTGTACTGGCCAGCCCGCCTAGTCGAATAGTAGGGGCGTAATTAATAGGCTGTGAACCGGACACTGTGCAGTATCCTTGTGTGAACGGCACCCTATGCGGGCCTCTATTGTGCAATTGTATACTGAGCAGTCACCCCTTCCTTGAATGGGTATGTGGAGAGTGGCTATTTAATCTGGTATTTTGCACCTGTGCTGCTAACATCTTGCTTTATGGGCTGGCTGCACCCTGTAGTGCATTTGTTCTGAGATCTGGGCAGGTGAGTTTTGCTGCCTTTTTGTGCTGTTTATAGGGAAAAAATGTGCCCCGAGATTTATGTATGACCTGTAGAATCGCAATTGCGTGAAGCGGCCGTCTTCCTTTCACTTCACTGTCCTGCCGTGCATGTTTTAACGGATTGAAATAAACCTTTGACCTTTATGGACCGGTGAGTGCCACCTTTTCTTCTTTATCTTTGTACATGGATCGCCAGCACTGTTTTTCCTGAGGTGAGCACCCGAGGGTCTTATTTTGCCTCCACCCAATTGTGTGTTAATGGATTTCCAATAGTGTCTGTAGTGTTACGGCGGTGCTTATCACTTTTCACTTGCATGGACCCCACGACATATCTGCCTCATTGGCTGTAGTCATATGGGCCGCTAATCCCTGGTTACAGTAAAACATAACGCAAACTTAGGTACAAATGTGGTGGTGGGAGTATGATTCAGAAGTTGGAAATGTGGTCAGTAAGAGGAGGACTGAGATCCCTCATTCAGACTCCATTCCCAATGATGGATTGTGGTTCAGTCTTCAACACACTGGAGCAAATACCTGTGGTGAGGACAATAATTGCTTCCATATATACAGACCCTGGTCACATTTGTGTTCTCCCAGAAGGAGAATTCTTAGTTTACGGACATCGTGCCTACAGGTGAGTGAGCCCGTATATAAGAGGGGTTTGCACTTTTGCTAAACTAACACCAGCCACCTTCATAGTTCCTCATAGTAAATAGACACAGCAGCAGTCCCAATTCACACCTTGTATAGAAGGGCTGCAGATAATAAGCCCCGTCCAGATTGTAGGCCACGTTCAGTAGAAATGGGGATAACAAATAAAACATTCAGTAGTATGCTAATATACCTCTTAATATCGCAAATGTGGGATAAGTAAGTGGAAGCTACTGACTAACCTGGATGATCAGATTTTCCAGGTTCTTGAGGTTCTTAATGAGGAGAGGAATGTGTCAAATAATTGGTCCCACCTGTTGCAATTATATTGACCCCGCTGGCAATCTCCAGGTCAGGGCCAGTATAGACAAAATAGGTGAACTTTAGAGACCAGGTGGGACAGAGTGTGAACAGAGATTTCTGGTGGGGTAACACATTCTCCTTTTTAAACTCAGGCAACTGGTTTAGTGGCCTAGCGGGATGGATTTCTGGTATTGTACAGACTTGCATGCAGATATTATTGTTTTGTTTATTGCTTTGTCATTTACAAAAGGGGAAATTGATATTGAAGTGTTAATGTTTTTCCTTCTTTTGCTAGAATTTGTTTTTATATTGTTGTAGCCTTATAGTCTCCGATTCAAGGATTTTATACTTCTTATCTCATATGCCATGTTCTCAAGAGTCTGTAAAAACATGTTTTGGGTACATGGTAAATAAAGGCATCATGTCCTGGGTAACAGGGGGGCTACATGAGTTACTTTGGGTTACATTGCTATAAATGGTATAAAATGCTGCATTCTTGGGTGAATAAACAGAAAAGTGACTTGCTCACAACCAGTGTGCATGCTTTTCTCTGAGCGCTCGTTATTTAAGCACCTAATCTCTTAATTCGACCTCACTGGTGATCCAACATATCTGACTTTGCGTCAGAACAAAAACAACTACAACAGGAGGATTATCCTCTTCATCTAACAGTTGCTCACCCACCACCTCTTCCTCCTCAATTTATTCCTTGGATCTTGCACATTTAATAACAGTTCGTCTGTTATCATCAGCCCCCCTCAGTAACAGAAATCCATCCTCCCTTGGCACCCGCCTGTGTGACGACAGTCTTGAACTTAGAGACAATGTTATATCTTCCGCATCCTCCTCTGATTCCTCCTCTTCTTCTGGGACCATAATCTCCTCCCGCAGGCTATTCAAAGTGTGCTCCAGCATACAGAAGACCGGAATAGTGATGGTGATCAAGGCGTCGACAGCGCTAATGTGGAGCCCAGCTGCAACTGAATCCATATCTCCCAGAAGGGTGCACTGAAAGAAGATACCACTAGAGGTCATTATACACATTCACACACGTTCACTTATCCCAAAGACCACCAGAGGGAGCTGTTTTAGACATATAAAAGAAGCTGACACAGAAAACACCAAGTCAGTTCAGTGCAGCCATCTCAGAGAGTGCAGTGATCTCAGAGAGCTCAGTCAGTCTGCAGTAAGGGAAGTGCAGAGCTGAGGTTAGAGAGGCTGCAGAGTTATTCAGTTCAGAGAGTGGAGTCTAGTAAAGAGTGGAACAGAGACCACTCCAGCCTAGTCAGAGCTGAAGCTAGGAGTACAGCTCAGTGAGAAGCGTGCTGACGCTTAGAGAGCGGTGAAGAGGCAGCTGTCATGTGTGCATCGCCACGAAGATCGTCGCGGTTGCACATTCTGACTTCTCACAGCTGAGTTGCTGTTTCTTTGTGTTTGGCAGTTAGGGAGTTAATTCTGTCTGTGCTCAGTTCTGGGACTGGGTGCAGTTTCTCCCGGCTGCAATTAATTATTTGTTGATTGGTTTCCTTTAAATCTCTGGTTGTCTGTTTTGGGAGTTGCCAGTGAAATTCTTCATGCAGACCACAGATAGGATTGTATCTGTATAGACTTAAGTTAAAGAGCTCCTTAGTTGTTTTAAGCTCACCTTGCTTAGAGTTTAATATCCCAGATCATTTATGTTCCTTCTGTGTTTGAGTGTGTATGCAAGTCTGTGTTTTCTCCAGTCTGTCTTATATGTCTAATCTGTGTATTTAGCAGAGATCAGCCCATATCCCTTTGGTGGTAATCAGAATCCTTCTTAGGACTGATTACAGGGTTCAGGGACTGATAGGAGACAGGGTTAGGCTGGAGACTTGGACCTCTGAACCATTATCAGTACCTCCAAGGTGAGGGATTAGTTAGGACCCCAGTTTAGGGTCAGGTTAGACCCCCGGTCCTCTTCTTTCCTGTGACAGTGTATCAAGTCCTCAAGATTAACCCTGAGTTCAACGGATATCGTGTCAGGTAAATCTATTCTATATTTACATGCTGATGTTGCTAATCTATATGTTGTATAGAGTGTTGTTCTTTTAAGAATAGTTTACTGACATCGTACACATATCATAAGACCACGTGACAGCAGCCCACCAACTGCCAGTGTGTGATCGTGTGAGGATCCAGGTAGGCCGAAGGCGAGTGGAAAGTTAATGAGACAGAGGATTCTCTACAGCTCATCTCAGCAAGCAATACCGGACACCGGGGTCAGAGCCTATAGGGATCTCCACGACCCATTAGGAGAACACCAGAGTTCCTGGAGGACTACAAGTCCCAGGAGTACCACAGATCTGATGCGTAGCAGGATCAGGAGGACGGAGTCTGGCAAGCAGGTGTCATGGGTGCATCGCCACGAAGATCGTCGCGATTGCACATTCTGACTTCTCGCAGCTGAGTTGCTGTTACTTTGTGTTTGGTAGTGAGGGAGTTAATTTTACCTTGCTCTTTGCTAAGACTAGGTCCAGCCTCGCCCGGCTGCTTTTGATTATGCACTAATTAGCTTCCTTTATATACCTGCCAGTCTGCTTAGGAGTTGCCGGTGAAAGCTTACATGCAGACCAGCAGATTGGATCAGGTTATGAGAAGACTTAAGCTAAGAGTTCCTTTGTGGTTTCTCCTCTCCTCGCTTATAGTTTATCTCCTAGACCATTTGTGTTCCCTCTGTGTTTAAGTGTTGTATGCAAGACAGTATTTACTTTATCCCCTGTCTGTCTCGTTTGTCTTTACTGTTTGTTAAGCAGTGACCTGCCTATTCCCTGTGTGGTAATCAGGGTCCTTCTGAGGACTAGATTACAGTGGTCAGGGACTTATAGGAGACAGGGTTACGTTGGCGGCCTGGACCTCTGTACCATTAACAGTACCTCCAGGTAGAGGGACTAGTCAGGACCCCAGTTTAGGGTCAGCATAGACCCCGGTCCACCTCCAGCCTGTGACAGCGTAATACGTCTTCAGGATTCACCCACAGTACAACGGATATTATGTCAGGTAATACTATACTTTATGTACATGTTGATATTACCTATTCATATGTTATATTGTATGTTGTCCCTCTTGGTATTGATTACTGACATTATATATATATCTGTGATACAGCGTGACATTTTCACCGGCCAAAAAAGATTCTCCCCAGCTACCATGGATCCAGTTGCCCAGCTTGCCCTGCAGTTGCAGAGTTTATCCATGGAGCTGACGGACATTAAGTCCAAGGTTTTGTCCCCCCCGGAGCAAACCAGATCTGAACCTAAAGTTGCTCTCCCGGACAGGTTCACTGGTGGGCGGGACAAATTTTTTACCTTCCGGGAGGCATGTAAATTATATTTTCGGCTTCGGCCTCGGTCATCGGGGAGTGAAGAGCAGAGGGTGGGAATTGTCATCTCGCTCTTACAAGGGGACCCTCAATCCTGGGCATTCTCTCTTCCTCCGGGCTCCCCGGCCCTCCAGTCAGTAGATCGATTTTTTACTGCCCTGGGTCTGGTATACGATGACCCAGATCGGGTCTCCCTTGCTGAAACGAAGTTACGTAAGATACAGCAGGGAGATCGTCCGGCGGAGGAATTTTCTTCTGAGTTCCGTAGATGGGCCACAGATACTCAGTGGAATGACCCAGCTCTTAGGAGCCAGTTTTGTCAAGGGTTATCTGACAAATTAAAAGATGTTTTGGCTCAGTATGATTCTCCTCCGTCACTGGAGGCTGCTATGGCCCTTGCTATTCGTATTGATAGACGGCTTCGGGAGAGGTGCGAGGTAACTCCGCCCCCTGTTATGACTCCACCTACTACTAAAGTCCCTTATATTGAGGTTCCCCTGGTCTGTTCTGAGGAACCTATGCAGTTGGGAGGGACATCATTTTGTAGGAGGGGATCGGCGGTGCGCCGCAAGACAAGAAGGTGTTTCTTCTGCGGGAGAGAGGGGCATTTTGTTGAGGGGTGTCCATCCCGTGCCTCATTGAGCAAAAAAGTCGCCGGAAAACTGTTAATCCCAGGTTGTGTGGTGGACGACAACCTGGGAGTATGTATTTCGTCCCCAAGTCCGTCTCAATTTCTCGTACCTGCGGAGGTGGTGGTTGGTACGAGAGTTGAGAGGATTTCTGTTCTTCTTGATAGTGGGTCCGGGGCTAATCTGGTGGACGCTCGGTTTGCCCAGGTGCAAGGTATGCAACTGAGTGTATTGGCCAAACCGATCCCTATATTCTCTATTGACGCCAGGCCTCTCGGTCAAGGTAGCTTTGTACAAGCTGTTCATAACATAGACCTTCGAGTAGGGGCAATACATAAAGAACAATTGTCTTGTTATGTGTTGGAGGGTCTTCCTACTCCTATTGTGTTGGGACTTCCTTGGTTGGTTAAACATAACCCAGTGATTAATTGGCAATCCAGAGAGATAAGCCAGTGGGGTGAATTTTGCAAGAGTAACTGCATGAACACGATCATCAGTGCGGTCGTGCCTAGAACCTTGCCTCCTTTTCTGGAGGACTTTGAGGATGTGTTCTCAGAGGAGGGGTGTCAAGAGTTACCTCCTCATCGCACGTATGACTGCTCAATAAAATTGCTTCCTGATGCTAAATTACCTAAATCTAGGTTATATAACCTTTCTGGTCCTGAGAGGCAGGCTATGAAGGATTATATTTCGGAAAGTCTAGCCAAGGGGCATATTAGACCTTCATCTTCCCCAGTGGCCGCGGGGTTCTTCTTTGTGAAGAAAAAAGATGGAGGCCTACGCCCTTGCTTGGATTTCCGTGAGCTTAATCGGATTACGGTCCGAGATCCGTATCCGCTCCCACTTATTCCTGATCTCTTCAATCAGATTGTGGGTGCCAAATGGTTCTCTAAATTGGATCTCAGGGGGGCGTATAATCTGATTAGGATAAAGGAGGGGGATGAGTGGAAGACGGCGTTTAACACTCCGGAGGGACATTATGAGAACCTTGTCATGCCTTTTGGTCTGACTACTGCCCCGGCGGTGTTTTCAACATTTTGTTAATGACATCTTTCGCCACCTTGTGGGGCAGTTTGTGGTCGTTTATTTAGATGACATCTTAATTTACTCGCCAGATCTTGTGTCTCATCAGGAGCATGTGAGACAGGTGTTGCAGATCTTGCGAGACAATAAGCTGTACGCCAAATGGGAAAAGTGTGTATTCGCCGTACAGGAATTTCAGTTTTTGGGTTTCCTGGTGTCAGCTTCCGGTTTCCGTATGGACCCTGAGAATGTGAGAGCAGTGCTTGAATGGGATCGGCCAGAGGATCTTAAGGCACTGCAGCGTTTCCTGGGGTTTGCTAACTACTACCGGAAATTTATTCGTAATTTCTCATCTGTTGTCAAACCTCTCACTGACATGACTAAAAAAGGGACGGATTTTTCTAGGTGGTCTGACAAAGCTTGTCAGGCATTTTCCTCCTTGAAAAAATGTTTTGCTTCGGCCCCCATACTCATTCAACCAGATGCATCACAACCGTTCATTGTGGAGGTGGACGCGTCTGACGTAGGGGTGGGTGCAGTATTATCCCAAGGTCCGTCCCCTGGTAAATGGCATCCGTGCGCTTTCTTCTCTAAGAAATTGTCGTCCGCCGAGAGGAATTATGATGTCGGCAATAGGGAACTCTTGGCCATTAAGTTGGCTTTTGAGGAATGGCGTCACTTTTTGGAGGGGGCAGTCCACCCGGTCACCGTTATTACTGATCACAAGAACCTGCTGTATTTAGAATCTGCAAAGCGTCTGAATTCCAGACAAGCTAGATGGTCGTTGTTTTTTACCAGGTTTAATTTTGTCGTCACATATCGTCCTGGGTCAAAAAATGTTAAGGCTGATGCCTTATCTCGTAGTTTCCCAGGGGCCGGGAAGATGGATGACCCGGTTCCTATCCTTCAGGAGGGAGTTGTAGTGTCGGCTGTATGCTCTGAGCTTGAGGAGGAGGTATTGGAGGCTCAGGGGGACGCCCCTGTAGGACCTCCAGGGAAACTGTTTGTTCCAAATCAGTTAAGACAAAAAGTTATCGAGGCACATCATAATTCTGCTTTAGCAGGACACCCAGGGAGTAAAGCAACTGTGGATCTCCTTTCTCGCCGGTTTTGGTGGCCTAACTTAAATAAAGAGGTAATAACTTTTGTCGCGTCCTGTGTGGTTTGTGCTCGCTCTAAGACCCCACATACCCGTCCGTCTGGGACCCTCTTGCCTTTGAAAATTCCGGAGCGTCCATGGACTCATCTGTCTATGGACTTCATTACGGACCTCCCTCCGTCGTCAGTGAAAACTGTCATACTAGTTGTAGTTGACAGGTTCAGTAAGATGGCACATTTCATTGCTCTTCCTGCTCTTCCTAATGCTGAAACTCTGGCGCAGGTGTTCATTGGGGAGATTGTGAGACTTCACGGGTTGCCTTCTGATGTGGTGTCAGATAGGGGGTCTCAGTTTGTGTCCAAATTCTGGAGGGCATTTTGTTCACGTCGGGGGATGCAATTGTCTTTTTCCTCGGCTTTTCATCCGCAGACCAATGGTCAGACAGAGCGTCTGAATCAGAGCCTAGAGACATATCTTTGGTGTTTTGTCTCAGAGAACCAGGAGGACTGGTCTTCTTTCTTGCCTCTGGCAGAGTTCGCTCTTAACAATAGGCGGAGCGAGTCCACTGGTAAGTCCCCATTTTTTGGGGCATATGGTTTTCATCCCCAGTTTTGTACTTTCAATGGGGGGGGCCCTTCTGGGGTTCCTGAGGAGGAACGATTCTCGTCGTCACTTGCTTCAGTTTGGAGAGGAGTACTGAATAATCTGAGTGCTATGGGCAACCGTTACAAACGTATGGCTGATAGGAGGAGAGGGTCTGGTCCGGACCTTTGTGTGAACGATCTGGTATGGTTGTCTACCAAGAATATAAAACTCAAGGTTCCCTCCTGGAAACTGGGTCCCAGGTTCATCGGTCCATACAGGATCAGTTCTATAATTAATCCTGTGGCATTTCGTCTGGACCTCCCTCCTACGTTTAAAATCCACAATGTGTTTCACAAATTGTTGCTTAAGAGGTACGTGGCGCCAGTTATACTGTCACCTCTACCTCCTCCTCCAGTGGTGGTCAATGGTAACTTAGAATTTCAAGTGTCGAAGATCATTGACTCATGTCTGAATCGCCGGTCCCTTCAGTACTTGGTTCATTGGAAGGGGTATGGTCCTGAGGAGAGGACGTGGGTCCCTGCGTCTGATATTAACGCAGATCGATTGGTTCGGACCTTCCACACAACTTACCCGGGCAGACCTGGCCCTAAGGGTCCGGAGGCCCCTCGTAGAAGGGGGGGTACTGTCATGGGTGCATCGCCACGAAGATCGTCGCGATTGCACATTCTGACTTCTCGCAGCTGAGTTGCTGTTACTTTGTGTTTGGTAGTGAGGGAGTTAATTTTACCTTGCTCTTTGCTAAGACTAGGTCCAGCCTCGCCCGGCTGCTTTTGATTATGCACTAATTAGCTTCCTTTATATACCTGCCAGTCTGCTTAGGAGTTGCCGGTGAAAGCTTACATGCAGACCAGCAGATTGGATCAGGTTATGAGAAGACTTAAGCTAAGAGTTCCTTTGTGGTTTCTCCTCTCCTCGCTTATAGTTTATCTCCTAGACCATTTGTGTTCCCTCTGTGTTTTAATGTTGTATGCAAGACAGTATTTACTTTATCCCCTGTCTGTCTCGTTTGTCTTTACTGTTTGTTAAGCAGTGACCTGCCTATTCCCTGTGTGGTAATCAGGGTCCTTCTGAGGACTAGATTACAGTGGTCAGGGACTTATAGGAGACAGGGTTACGTTGGCGGCCTGGACCTCTGTACCATTAACAGTACCTCCAGGTAGAGGGACTAGTCAGGACCCCAGTTTAGGGTCAGCATAGACCCCGGTCCACCTCCAGCCTGTGACAGCGTAATACGTCTTCAGGATTCACCCACAGTACAACGGATATTATGTCAGGTAATACTATACTTTATGTACATGTTGATATTACCTATTCATATGTTATATTGTATGTTGTCCCTCTTGGTATTGATTACTGACATTATATATATATATCTGTGATACAGCGTGACAGCAGGGCCCTGCAAGCTGAGACTGTGTACTTTCAGAGAGAAGGTCCAACCACAAGGTCAGCCAGGTACAAGACGGAGACCAAGCTAGGCCCAGCTACACGCAGGCCAAGACTTCATTACAAAAAGGCAGAGAACAGGAGGCCACACACCTACTCAGTGGAGGAATCTGGATGTGCACCCTTCACCCTACAGTGCTCCGGGGAGTGCCTGCAACATCTTCAGTAAAGGTACCAAAGTGACTTATGTGTGTGTCTCCCTTATTACTCCTGACTGCCGGGTCCCCGTCTGTCCTGCATCCCCACACATCTATCTGCCCTGGAGGAGAACTCAGCCTTACTTGTGGAAGGCTTAACATCTAGCTGCACAATATTAACCCTTCAGTGTATCTGCATAGCAGCGCTGGTCATCCTGACCAGGTACCACAAGTGGCGTCACGAATTTCCCATACCAATATCCAATTCACCTGTAAATATCCCACATTTCAGTGAGCCCCAGGGCCATGGACCGAGCCGTGTGCTGCCCGTGACATCCCCCATAGAAGTCGACGGGCTCGGTGCCGAGTACCCCACGGCCCTGGTGTGTGGCTCATCTCTGGCGTCACGAACAGGATTTCGTGCCCTGCTGTGTTTTGTATGTGGTGAAGATTTCCCGCCATTTGCCCGTCATTTACAGCGCCACGGCGCGAAAACTAGTGGGCATACCTGCAAAAGCGCGCTGAGTCCTGGACACGCCCCCAACGCTGACGCGGCGGCAGGTCCTGTGGAGAGCTTCAGTGAACGCTCTGACGTCAGAGCGCCGGCGACGCAGGTCCTTCTACATCGCTGTGCCCTGTAGAGCTGCAGCCTTCAGAGAAGGTAGGCCACACTTAACTAGGGGGGCGCAGACATGTAGCAGCCGCAAGCTGACAGCGCGGCTGAGGGCAACCGCCCCAATGACCTACCCACCGGCGCTGCCGCAAAGGCTGGAAACGCTGGCCCCTCACCTGGTCCTGTGGCCCCGATAGTACCGCTAACGCTGCCATACATGCCTGGAGCGAAGTGGCTCCCTCAGTACAGCGGCAAGCCAGACACCCTGTCAGGGTTCAAGCGAAAAATATGCAACATAATGGACATGTACCCTATGACAGAAAAGCAGAGAGCTGCAGTGGTAGTGGGACAACTGACTGGTGCTGCAGAGAGAGAAGTAGAGACTTGGACAGCTGCAGACCAGGAATCAGTGCTTGCAATTTTCTTAAAGCTACAGACTATCTTTGAGGACCGCACTGAAACAGACCTCCGAATGAGGTTTTACCAATGCTCCCAGAAACCAGATGACAGCATTAGGGACTACGCCTGCCGACTACAGGGGGCCCTGCGAGCACTCAAACAGGTTAACCCCATAAGTGTCACCAAAGAGAATAAAATGTTAAAAGAACAATTTGTACGGGGACTGAGGTCCCAAGCTGAAAGCAGGACTGTGCACTGGTGGTCCTTGGATCATCCTGATGCTACCTTTGATGCCCTTAAGGATATGGCTATAAAAGGACTGCGACCCCTGGAAACACTCGAGATGGCAACCCAGTGTCACCCGAGTGAAGCCACCCTAAAGCCAGCAGCATCCACCTTTTCCCCGCTGGTTGCGGAAGCCAAAACGCAGGTGGCGCCCCCTACTGAGCTGGACTGTCTGCGCTCAGAAGTGCGCCAGCTGACCAAAAACCTGGCCACTGTAATGAGTGCCCTGCAACTGCCGACGGAGGAAGAAGGAAAGATCCTGCTAGCTGACTGCCCAGAGGATGTCTCTTGGATGAACCAGAGGAGAAGGAGGACGTCGCCCCACCGGAGGAGGACAACGCCACCCCCAGGAAGGACCCGCGACCAACATCATCCTCGCAGAGAGATCATCTGCTACCGCTGCCACAGGGAAGGTCACCCAGCACGTCGGTGTCCTTTAAAAGAGCAAATCCTGGGTCCGAGGGCCAACACCCAGGAATAGACTCCTGAGGCCCCTCAGACTGGAACCGCAGGTTTGTGGGAGGAAGACCATACCTGTCCATCATACTGGACGGGATCGCAATCCCTGCCCTGCTGGACACTGGATCTCAGGTAACCGTCATACCTGATGTTCTCTACAATAGATACTGGTCCAGTGACGGTCTCCAACCCCCAAACCCTGAGTTTGCCGTATACGCCTCTAATGGCCTCCCTCTTGACTTACAGTGGGCTAAAAACGTAGACGTAAAAGTGGGGAGAGTGGAGCTAAAAGATCAGGGACTTCTTGTAGTGAAGACTGTTAATGAGGAAAATGGGTTGAATGTGGTTTTAGGCACTAACATTATTAGTAACTGTTTGGAGGAGGTTGTGTTTTTACTCCAACAGCTCGCCGATGTTGCCAGACCAAGGCAAAAGGGAGTGATCCGGAAGGAGATCCGGACCTTGATGTGCCAGCAGCAAGTGAAACTGACCGGTGGTGAGATTGGTAATGTACGGGTAACAGACCCGAACCCCATTGTGATACCCCCAATGAGTGAAATGCTTATTTGGTGTAGAGCAGCAATAGGTCTGAGAGGACAGAACTACCAAGCAGTAGTAGAGCCCCATTGTTCAGAACATAGACCTACACTCTTGACTGCCAGAGGGGTAGTGGAGGTACATAATGGGAGGGTGCCAGTGCGTCTTCTCAACTGGGGAGAGGATGAAGTCAAATTACCACGTTATGCCACTGTTGCTAAGATACATGCTGTGGATAATAACTCCATTCACATGACGGAGCCCTTAACCTCCCCACAACCAGTGGAGGATAACGGTCTGACCACTCAGGTGGAGGATTGGTGTCAGCAGCTCTATGTCGGGACAGACACCACACCAGCCCACCAGAAACAAGGAGTATACCGAGTAGTTCAGGAGTATGCACAGGTATTCAGCAAACACCCACTTGACTTTGGGAAAATTAAAGGGGTTCAACATCACATCCCCACAGGCAATCATCCTCCCATTAAAGAACGGTACAGGCCTATACCTCCAGCCAGGGCCGGCGTCAGCACCCGGCACACCCGGGCAAGTGCCGGGGCCCTGAGCAGGCGGGGGGGCCCACTCGCAGTCTGGCACCCCCGCGCCCGTTAGCGGAGGAGAGCGGTGTCAGCGCCGCCACTGGGCTTTCCTCCCCCCGCCTGCTCAGGGCCCTGGCATCAGCTGGCACAATACTTACCTCTCCCGTGCCTCCGCTGCTGCAGCTCCGGGCTCCAGGGGGCGCCGGCGCTTCCTCTCACAGCCGGCCGCTGAATGACGTCATCATTCAGCGGCCGGCTGTGGCACAGAGCGCGGGGACGCCGGACAGGTAAGACGTGTGTGTGTGTCTCTGTGTGTATGTAGTGCGGTGCTTTGTGTGTGTATGTATGTGTGTGTGTGTGTATGTGTGTGTGTATGTATGTATGTGAGAGAGTGCTTGTGTGCTGTCTGTGTGTGATGATGGGCAGGCATTGCTGATAATGGGGAGGCATTGATGATGATGATGATGGGGAGAAGATGATGATAATGGGCAGGCATTGATGATGGGGAGAAGATGATGATGGGGAGGAGATGATGATGATGGGCAGGCATTGATGATAATGGGGAGGCCATGATGATGATGGGGAGGCAATGATGATGATAAGGAGGCAATGATGATGATGGGGAGACAATCATGATGATAATGGGGAGTCTTTCCACAGCGCCCTTTCCTGAGCCGTAACAGTGCAGAACGCAGTACAGCGCAGAGGAGAGCTCCATATTTTGTATGGAGCATTATATGGGTACCAGTATCCTGTATGGAGCATTATATGGGGACCAGTATCCTGTATGGAGCATTATATTGGGTCCAGTATTCTGTATGGAGCATTATATGGGGACCAGTATCCTGTATGGAGCATTATATGGGGACCAGTATCCTGTATGGAGCATTATATGGGGACCAGTATCCTGTATGGAGCATTATATGGGGACCAGTATCCTGTATGGAGCATTATATTGGGTCCAGTATTCTGTATGGAGCATTATTTTGGGTCCAGTATTCTGTATGGAGCATTATATGGGGGGTGACATCCTGCATGGGGTATTATATGGGTGATAAGGGGGAGACTGTGGTGCCCATAATATTGTATGGAGGACTGTACTGTCCAGTCTGTTCTGTGCGCTGTGAGGATTTGGCGGTTTTTGAGCTATTGTACAATTTACAATAGATATCACTCATGTAATGGAAGAAGTGAAGTATTTGGCATTGTACTGTACCTATATTTCTCTGCTGTATCTGTGCATCATGAATCGTGGTCTGTGTTAAAGGCGCCCACTGAGGCTCTTTCGCCCGGGGCCCATAAAAACCTGGAGCCGGCCCTGCCTCCAGCACACTACCAGAAAGCCAAGGAAATGTTGCGTGATATGAAGGAAGCAGGGGTGATAAGGGATAGTTGGAGTCCCTGGGCAGCACCTCTAGTCCTAGTCAGGAAAAAGGATGGAAGCATGAGAATGTGTGTAGATTACAGACAAGTAAATCGCATTACACATAAAGATGCATACCCTTTACCACACATTGAGGAATCCTTAGCTGCACTAAAGACTGCTAATTACTTTTCCACCCTTGACCTCACTAGTGGGTACTGGCAAGTAGCTGTGACTGAGGAGGATCGGGAGAAGACGGCTTTCACCACCCCGATGGGACTCTGTGAGTTCGACAGGATGCTGTTTGGACTCAGCAGTGCCCCTGGAACGTTCCAGAGAGTGATGGAGAGCTGCCTGGGACATCTCAACTTTGAAACTGTGTTGCTGTACCTGGACGACGTAATTGTGTACTCCAAGACGTATGAAGACCACCTGAAGCACCTGGCGGAGGTATTCGAGTCACTGTCCAAGCATGGGATGAAACTGAAGCCTTCAAAGTGCCATCTGCTCAAACAAAAGGTACAGTATCTGGGACATATTGTCAGCTCAGAAGGAGTAGCGCCAGACCCTGAGAAGATCACCGCCATCCAGAAATGGCCGGAGCAGAAAAATCTCAAGGAGGTGCGACAGTTCCTGGGACTGACAGGATACTACCGGAGGTTTGTGAAGGATTACACCAAGAAAGCAGTGCCTCTGCAAGACCTCTTGGTGGGACAGTCCCTCAAGAGCAGAAATTCTCCATTCCACTGGGGAAAAGAACAGGCTGAGGCATTCAAGGAAATGAAGGAGATCCTGACAGGTGATGAGATCCTAGCCTATCCTGACTACAGCCAGCCGTTCCTGCTGTATACTGATGCCAGCAATGAAGGATTGGGAGCTGTCCTCAGTCAGAAGCAAAATGGCCTGGAGAAAGTCATCGCCTATGCAAGCAGGAAGCTCTGCCCGACCGAGAGGAACCCAGAGAACTATAGCAGCTTCAAGTTGGAGTTCCTGGCACTGGTCTGGGCCATCACGGAGAGGTTTAAGCACTACCTAGCCTCCAGCAAGTTCACTGCCTACACCGATAATAACCCCTTGACGCATCTTGAAACAGCTAAGCTGGGAGCCATGGAGCAACGATGGATGGCTCGGCTGTCAAACTACCAATTCACAATCAAGTACCGAGCGGGCCGCAAGAATGCCAACGCTGATGCCCTATCCAGGATGCCTCATGAATCGGACACAGAAGAAGAAGTGGATGATCTGGAAGAGATTGAACTACCTGCCTTTCACAGGAATGGGATGATCCACGAGCAACAAGCCTGCAGGAGGCCGCGTGGTAAGACGTTAAATCCTTTACCTCACCACAGCTGGAAGGAGACTCAGGACAGCAATCCAGTTGTCAGCCGAATCAAGGAGCTGATAACTCAAGAAGGTTCCTTCTTGGAGAAGGATGCGCCTCTACAAGCAAAGCAGCTGTGGAATGAGAGAAGCCGGTTGTTTATCTACCGTGAGAAGCTGTGCCGGAGGTACGTCAACCCAAGGACCCATGAGATGGTATGGTAGATAGTAGTCCCCAGAGCAGACATCCAGATGGTGTTAGAAGCCTACCACGATCAAGCGGGACACTTTGGCTGGAAGAAGCTGGAGAACCTGTTGAAGTGTCGTTTCTATTGGGTGGGAATGCGCAGCTCCATTGAGAGGTGGTGCCAGAACTGTGGACCCTGTGGCCTCAGAAGAAAGGACTACAGCAGTCAGAAGGCACCCCTGCAACCCATCAAGACGACTCGTCCCTTGGAGATCGTGGCCCTGGACCATGTCAAGTTGTCACCCAGCCGGTCAGGATACTCCTATGCCCTGACTATGGTGGATCACTACTCCAGGTTCCTGGTGGTCGCCCCTGTCAAAGATCTGATGGCAGAGACAGCAGCAAAGACGTTCCAAGCGTATTTCTGCAGACCACACGGATATCCTGAACAGGTGCTAACTGACCAAGGCCCAGCCTTTGAGGCCGAATTGTTCAAAGAGTTCTGTCACTTGTACGGATGTAAGAAGATAAGAACCACACCGTACCACCCCCAAACTAATGGTCTCTGTGAGAAGATGAATCACAACGTCATTGACCTGCTGAAGACTATACCACTCGAGGAGAGAAATCGGTGGCCAGACCTACTACCTGACCTGGTAGATCTGTACAATCACATACCTGTGAGTTCCACCAATTGCACCCCAGCTTATCTCATGCGGGCAAGACCAGGAAAGCTGCCCATGGATCTGGAGCTTGGTGTTGTAGAACCAGAAGCAGATGTGACTACTGAAGACTGGGACACAAACAGACAGGAACAGTACAGAAAAGTACAGGCCTGCGTTGAAGATAGTCTCAATCGAGTAAGGGATAAACAAGAAGATCGCTACAACAAAAGTGCGCCAGCTGAACCTTTCACACCTGGTCAAGTCGTGCTGAAAAGAAAGAGGAGGATACACAAACTCGACGATCAATGGGAAAGAGAGCCCTACATCGTACAGAATTCAAGGTTTGACAACAAGAAAACGTGCATAATTAGCAAGGATGGAGGAAGAACGACTGCAACTGTATCCAGAGATCACCTAAAGTTGTGTCCGGATCCGTTAAAGCTTCAAGAGAAAGAACCTGTTGTCAATCAGAAAGAGCGTGATGAAGCAGTCATACATACAGACTTAGGCTGGAGTCACACTAGCGACAAAATCGGACGACTGCAATGCGATGAAATATCGCATTGCAGTCGGACCAATGTTAATCTATGGAGCAGCTCCCAGTATCAGATTTTTTGTGGTCCGTTTTAAACGTCCGAGTGCAATCGCAGCATGCTGCGATTGTCACCGATTGTGGGTCGACTATCGCCAATGCAAGTCTATGGGAGCGATGAAAAATCTGATTACAAACGGACCGCACGTGTGACTTGCGATTAAATCGCATCGGTGTCCTTTAGAAAAGCCGGCAATTCATCCCCGGCTATACTGTAAAATCACACTGACAGCTTTATTAAAGAATAGAATCAATACATATACACACATAGAACACATATATATATATATATATATATATATATTGTAGCCTTCCGGGGGGTTTAGCTCTAGGATCGCTGTCTGGGTAGACAGAATGGCACGGAAACAGTTCATTCAGACAGCAGTTTGGTGAAAACTGGCCGCAACCAGTTTTATTAAAGTCCACAGCACACAGATAAAAACAAATCATAAACAGAAAACCTGGGCTTGTCTAGCCTCTAATTACACTTAGATAGATGGCCCTCTCTATCCGGGACCCAGACTCTACCAGTCTGTGCCCAAAACAACACATATCACATATGTTACCAGTATGGAGTTTCACAGACACTCCTCTTTATGTCCGAAGGCAACTCCAATGTCCAGACTTGAGAGAGGTCACCTCCTATTCAGTCGCTATTCGCACGGATTCTCACTGTGACTACTCCTGTGTCCGGGGTACTTCCTGCACCCAGACTGAGATAGCTCACACTCTTAGAGACTGCTTCCTTGTGCCAGGACACCTCCCTGTGTCCGGGCTAAAGACAGTTCCCACACTCTTGGAGACACCTTTTGTGCCTGGACCCCTTGTCCAGACTGAATGAGCTCACTGACTGTGCTCCCAAGCACCTACTTCTGGCTTCCTAATCAATACCTGAGTGGCCACAGGTTTGAGCTGCAAACGTGTACTTGAATGGATGGTGTAATGACCTTTCTCCACCACTAGTTTTACAAAGGCACACATTTCCCTCATACAAGTCAGCAAAGTACCTGTGAAATGTACACCCCATTCAATACATACGCTCTCACTGTCTCACAATATTCATGTCATTGTGACATGTATGTATATATATATATATATTTATAGTTCCTAGACTTCTACATACTGTAATAGCCGCTAATTCAATTGCCGGCTTTTGTGAAATCACAGAAGCCGACATGAAATGATACATTGTTTAGACACAGTTAACCATGTCATTTCCTGTATTTTGATATATGGTTTGAACTTACAATTACATAAGTGTATGTGTACAAAATTTCAGACATGTAGGGGTTAATTAAAGGTGTAAATTCGTTGTAAAAAAAATGCGTGGGCTCCCGCTGTATTTTCTCCACCAGACAGACAAAGCAAGCTAGTGGGGGCAGATAATAATAGCCTAGGGAGGGTACATTTTTTTTGTGCCCCCCTGGCTACTGACATCTGCCCCCAGACACCCCAGAAAGGGCAAATCTAATTAGAGATTTGACACATTTTTTTTACAACGAATTTACACCTTTAATTAACCCCTACATGTCTGAAATTTTGTATATAGGAAAGATGTATATCTTCGTACCGTGTTAGCCAGTAGATAGGAAAATATTTAGACTTGAGAGTCCTCAGTGGTTGCCACTGAGGACTCTCAAGTCTAAATATTTTCCTGAAATTTTGTACACATACACTTATGTAATTGTAAGTTCAAACCATATATCAAAATACAGGAAATGACATGGTTAACTGTGTCTAAACAATGTATCATTTCATGTCGGCTTCTGTGATTTCACAAAAGCCGGCAATTGAATTAGCGGCTATTACAGTATGTAGAAGTCTAGGAACTATAAATATTATGTGAGACAGTGAAGGGGTGTGTGCTGGACGGCGTGTATATCTCGCCCAGGTTTCTTAGCTGGGGCGCATAAAATAGGTTGTCAGTGCGGTGTTCATTCCATTCCTATCTGGGACAGGTTTTCAGTGCAACCCGGAGTGAACACAGCTGCTTAATTAGGCAGCCATAAGTACCTGCTTGAGAAGTTCAGAGGGGGCTCTATCTCTCAGTCTGGATCTGACTTCAGACGCCATTGGAGCCTCATGTGAGCTGCACGCTGGTAACTACTGAACATATGTGTTGTTTTGGGCACAGGCTATTAGAGTCTGGACCCGGATAGAAAGGGTAATCTATCTAAGTGTAATTAGTGGCGGGACACGCCTAGGCTTTATGTTTATGATTTTGTTTTAATTTATGTTCTGTTTGCTGTGGACTTTAATAAAACTGGTTGCGGCCAGTTTTTAACAGAACCACTGTCTGTGAATGGTCTCTTTATGCCACTCCGTCTCCCCAAGACGGCGATCCCAGAGCTAAATCCCCTGAAAAGCTTACAATTGGTGGAGAATGCGGGCAGCACAGTGGCTGAAGACTTTGAAAAAAAAAAAAAAAAAGGTGTCTGCACCGCAAAACTGAACTTATTGTGGAGAAGACTGTGAAGTGTATATGTCTTGGGTGAAGGCTGTCAGCCAGCCCAAGATGTCCGGCAGTATGGAGGAGCTCGTTAAGCAGCTGGCCCAGAACCAGCAGGCCATGCAGCAGCAACATCAGCAGGCCATGCAGCAACATCAGCAGGCCATGCAGCAACAACAGCAGGCCATGCAGCAACAACACCTAGAGGCCCAGCAGAGCCAGCAGCAACAGCAGGAAACCAACCGGTTGTTACTGGAGCAGGTTGCAGCACTAAAAAAAACTCCTAGCACCTCGTCCCCGAATGAAGACGCCGGGTTACCGGCATTATCCGCTGTAAAGAAGGCGGTAAAACAGACTCTGCAGAAGATGACGCCTCATGACGATGTGGAGGCATATCTGGCTATATTTGAGAGACTGGCAGAGAAGGAGAATCTGCCACAATCTGAATGGGCTATGGTGGTCGCGCCCTATCTGACTGGGGAACCCCAAAAAGCCTATTTTGACCTCAGCGAGCAGGACAGCAAAAACTATACTAAGTTGAAAGCGGAGATTCTTGCCCGCCTGGGTGTGACGAGGGCAGTCCGTGCCAGGAGAGTCCATAACTGGAGATACAGGCGAGACAAGCCTGCTCGCTCACAAATGTATGACTTGATTTCTTTGGTAAAAAAGTGGTTGGAACCTGACGTCAGCACCCCTGCCCAAATGGTTGAAAAGGTGGTGCTGGACCGGTACATCTGGGCCCTTCCCCCTGAGGTCCAGCTCTGGGTCGGACAGGGAGACCCCAAAGATGCCGATCAACTGGTCAGCCTAATAGAAAGGTATTTCGCCACCAAAGACTATCTACGTGACCAGCCGTCCGAGCGATCATCAGTTCGGAATACCCGGCCTCCGTCATCTTCCGGTAAGAGGGTTCCAGCTGTGGGGGCAAGGGGGGCTGTTGATAGTCCGGGTCAGCCCCGAGGGGACATGTATGAGCGGAAGGGTGATACTTACCTACCAGGAGAACCCAGACCTAGGAAGGTCTCCCCGTCTGAACACCCTGACCTGAGACAGTGTTGGAGATGCCGTGAACAAGGTCATATTTCAGCCAATTGTCCACTAGTGGGGGAACCTATGGACTGTGACGCTGGACAGTCTCTCTCGTTCCTCGCCGAGCCCGTGTGCGTGGCCACCCTAGTCGAGGAGACTGGCCCACAGCTGTGTCAGGTCGTGATAAATGGGTGCCCAGTACAGGCCCTACTCGACTCAGGAAGTCGAGTGACTCTAATACATGCTAGTCTGGCTGATGGGAACTTCGTCACAGATAGGTACCTAAGCGTGGTGTGCATACATGGAGACGTCAAAGTCTACCCAGTAACCTCCTCAGACTTCGTCACAAAACTCGGGGAGATCTCATATGAAGTGGGGGTAGTGAAGAACTTGATGCATCCCGCCATATTGGGTCGTGACTTTCCCTGTTTTGGGGTCTTTGGAAAAAAAATGTTTCTGCTGGACAGTGTGATGAAGCTCCTACTGAGGGTGCGCAGTCCCGAGGGGCGGAACACAAGGCTAGTGGGCCGTTAAACTTATGTGATGACCATGATAATGATGATGACCATGATAATGATGATGATCATGATAATGATGATGACCATGATAATGATGCTGATGCTGATAGTAATCATGATAATGATATTGATAATGATGATGACTGTAAAAAAAATGATGAATTTCCATTTCAGGTGATGTTGGGGGAGGGGGAGGATGTTTCTCTAGAACAGAATGTCCCTGACCTACCGGTGTCCCGTGGCAATTTTGGGAGTGAGCAATTGCAAGACCCCACTCTTAAACATGCCAGGGAGAATATAACTGTTCTGAATGAGATCCCACAAGAGCCCGGCTCTGATGAAAAATTTCCCCATTTTGCCATGAACAATGACCTACTGTATAGGGTCACTAAAGTAAAGGGAGAGGCCGTGAGTCAGCTCCTGGTACCTAAGTCATATAGAAGTATGGTGTTAGGTTTGTCCCATAACCACGTGCTGGGTGGGCACCTGGGGATGGACAAAACCCAGGAAAGAATTCTTCAGAGGTTTTACTGGCCCGGGGTTTATCGAGATGTGGAGGATTATTGTAAAACCTGCCCCTCGTGTCAGATAAATGCTCCGGTGTCTCACTTCCGGAGTCCATTAATCCCGCTGCCGGTTATAGAAATCCCCTTTGAAAGGGTAGCAATGGACTTGGTAGGTCCTATTGTAAAATCAGCCAGGGGACACCAATACATCTTAGTTGTCCTTGATTATGCAACCCGGTACCCCGAGGCGGTCCCTTTAAGAAATATGGCATCTAAAAATATTGCACGGGAACTGTTTCATATGTTTTCCAGGACAGGAATTCCTAAAGAGATCCTCACGGACCAAGGCACACCTTTTATGTCCAAAGTGATGAAGGAACTGTGTAAGTTGCTTAAAATCTCGCACATTCGGACATCTGTGTATCACCCCCAGACGGATGGGTTGGTTGAACGTTTTAATAAAACATTAAAACATATGTTAAAGAAAGCAGTAGAGAAAGATGGGAGGGACTGGGACTACCTGTTACCCTACTTATTGTTTTCGGTCAGAGAGGTTCCCCAGGCCTCTACGGGATTTTCTCCCTTTGAGTTGGTGTATGGTCGGCATCCGCGGGGCTTGCTGGACATAGCCAAGGAGGTTTGGGAAACCGAGACAACTCCATACAAGAGTGTTATAGAGCATATTGCCCAGATGCAAGAGAGGATGGCTAAAATTATGCCATTGGTGAAGAATCATCTGCAGAGAGCCCAAGAAGCTCAAAGCAGAGTCTATAATCGGTCAGCAAAAATTAGGTCTTTCAATCCCGGGGATCGAGTCCTAATTCTAATTCCCACGGTGGAAAGTAAGTTTTTGGCCAAGTGGCATGGTCCATACGAGGTCGTACAAAAAGTGAGCGAGGTTACTTACAAAGTACACCAACCCGGGAGACGGAAGCCCTACCAGATATATCATATCAATCTGATCAAGCCCTGGAGGGACAGAGAGGCATTGTTGGCCTCGGGTGAAGTAGAGAAAGGGGTAAAACCATCTCTACCTCCTGTGACCATTGGTGAGACATTGTCCGTGCACCAAAAACAGGAAGTACGGGAGTTTCTGCAGAAAAATCGGCAGAGGTTTTCTGACTTGCCCGGCCGGACTTCTCTCGTAAAACACCATGTCGAGACTGAGCCCGGTACTAAGGTCAAAATAAAACCGTATAGAATTCCAGAAGCCCGCAGAAAGATAGTCTCTACTGAAATCAAACGTATGCTAGACCTCGGGGTCATTGAGGAGGCCCAAAGCGAGTGGTGTAGCCCGATTGTTCTGATCCCAAAACCTAATGGAACCTGGAGGTTCTGTAATGATTTCAGAAAGTTGAACGAAGTGTCAAAGTTTGACGCATACCCGATGCCACGGGTAGATGAGCTAATCGAGAGGTTAGGGGGTGCCCGTTATATTACAACCCTCGATCTGACAAAAGGGTACTGGCAGATACCCCTATCTGAGGAGGCAAAAGAAAAAACGGCCTTTGCAACCCCGGAAGGTTTGTTTCAGTATCTGGTGATGCCATTCGGGTTGCATGGAGCCCCAGCTACCTTTCAGAGGCTTATGGACCAGATCCTACGCCCGCATCAAGCCTATGCAGCTGCCTACCTGGATGATGTGGTAATTTTCAGTTCTGATTGGGAGAGCCACCTCGCTAAGGTACAAGCCGTCCTAGACTCGATAGGCGGAGCTGGGCTGAACATAAACCCAGAGAAATGTGCAATTGGCCTAGAAGAGGCCAAGTACTTGGGCTATGTGATTGGCAGAGGGCTGATCAAGCCACAAATCAATAAAGTAGAGGCAATTCGAAACTGGCCTGTACCCTCACGAAACGACAGGTCAAAGCATTTTTGGGCATCACTGGGTACTATCGCAGATTCGTACCAAATTATGCCTCCATTGCTGCCCCATTGACTGACCTGACAAAAGGGGGGAAGTCCAAAATGATAAATTGGAATCCGGAGGCAGAAAAAGCATTTCTGTCGTTAAAAATGGCTTTGTGTCAAAGACCAGTTCTGGTCACCCTAATTTCAGGGAAGAGTTTCTTGTTCAAACTGATGCCTCTAATGTGGGGTTAGGGGCGGTGTTATCACAGGTCGTGAAGGGTGAAGAACACCCAGTCCTGTATCTAAGTCGAAAAATGACACCGGCTGAACAAAATTATGCCATTGTGGAGCGAGAGTGCCTCGCAATCAAATGGGCGCTGGACTCCCTACGGTATTACCTCTTGGGTAGGAGATTTAAATTGCAATCAGACCATGCTCCTCTGACATGGATGAAGCAGAACAAGGAAAGGAATGCCAGGGTGACAAGGTGGTTCCTTTCACTTCAAGAGTTCAATTTCTCGGTTGAGCATAGACCTGGGAAATTACAGGGTAATGCTGATGCCTTGTCCAGAGTTCACTGTCTCTTCGGAATTTCTGACCAGTCCTCCGGTCTGGAGAAGAGGGGGGGGATATGTGAGACAGTGAAGGGGTGTGTGCTGGACGGCGTGTATATCTCGCCCAGGTTTCTTAGCTGGGGCGCATAAAATAGGTTGTCAGTGCGGTGTTCATTCCATTCCTATCTGGGACAGGTTTTCAGTGCAACCCGGAGTGAACACAGCTGCTTAATTAGGCAGCCATAAGTACCTGCTTGAGAAGTTCAGAGGGGGCTCTATCTCTCAGTCTGGATCTGACTTCAGACGCCATTGGAGCCTCATGTGAGCTGCACGCTGGTAACTACTGAACATATGTGTTGTTTTGGGCACAGGCTATTAGAGTCTGGACCCGGATAGAAAGGGTAATCTATCTAAGTGTAATTAGTGGCGGGACACGCCTAGGCTTTATGTTTATGATTTTGTTTTAATTTATGTTCTGTTTGCTGTGGACTTTAATAAAACTGGTTGCGGCCAGTTTTTAACAGAACCACTGTCTGTGAATGGTCTCTTTATGCCACTCCGTCTCCCCAAGACGGCGATCCCAGAGCTAAATCCCCTGAAAAGCTTACAATATATATATATACATGTCACAATGACATGTGTGTATATATATATATATATATATATATATATATATATATATATGTGTTCTATGTGTATATATCTATTCTTTCTATTGTGATTTAAATACTATTCTTTTGGATCCATTATATGTCAGTTTTGCAAGCCTGCGAGAAATTCTCGCAAGTCGGATATAAATCGGATGTTACAACTATGGTCAGATGCGACTAAATCGCATCTTTCCAGGAAAATCGGATGCCAGACGGATGACTGTTCATGACATTTTGCTGCGATAATCGACCGACTAAAACGGTCAGATTTTTTACTCGGTGTGTGTGACTCCAGCCTTAGGAGATTTCCCCGCGGATTGGTCCAGAATTGGAGAAGCTGTAATTATTCCCGTACTTCAATTCTATCAACCACAAGGAGAACCTCTACATCCAGTTGCACCAGTTGTTGCAGTAGAGTCAGTTCCAGAAGAACCTGCTCCAGCAGAACCCCAAGAAGCAGAACCCCAAGAAGCGGAATCCCAAGAAGCTGAACCTCAGGAAGAAGGATCCCCTGCAAAAGTCGAGCCGGTCCACCCAGCTCACAGTGTGCTTGCCAGTCCTGTAGAGAGGTTAAGGCAATTCTATAATTCACTTTCACGCAGAACAAACAGGGAAACTGCTACCTCACAGGTCACTGCACCACGCAGATCAGAACGTAGCACAAAAGGACACATCCCTGCTAGGTTTAGAGATTAGTTCAACCCTTGGCAAATGTAAATAATTGTCTAGAGTCACTGTACATAAATGTATATAATTTTGCTTATAACATGCTTTATTATACCGTTATTTATTAATCTGCTTTCCTTTTAAAATTGAAACAAGTGGAATGGACATTATTTTTTGCTTGTTTTCTCTACCCCTTTTTGAGCATCCTTTTCCAAAAGAGACTGGGACTTTTATGGTTGCTCAATTCCTCAATTCCTCATTGTGCTAATGTATATAGTTGTTCATTTACAGTTATGCAACAGTTCAAGAGTGCCTTACCTCCTGTAAAGGAAGAGTTATTTATACAATGTTTATTATTCTCTGTTTTTTTTGTATTTCAGCCCCGGAGTGCTGAGTTCTACTAGGGGGGAATGTGGAGCCCAGCTGCGACTGAATCCATATCTCCCAGAAGGGTGCACTGAAAGAAGATTCCACTTGAGGTCATTATACACATTCACACACGTTCACTTATCCCAGAGGGAGCTGTTTTAGACATATAAAAGAAGCTGACACAGGAAACACCAAGTCAGTTCAGTGCAGCCATCTCAGAGAGTGCAGTGATCTCAGAGAGCTCAGTCAGTCTGCAGTAAGGGAAGTGCAGAGCTGAGGTTAGAGAGGCTGCAGAGCTATTCAGTTCAGAGAGTGGAGTCTAGTAAAGAGTGGAACAGAGACCACTCCAGCCTAGTCAGAGCTGAAGCTAGGAGTACAGCTCAGTGAGAAGCGTGCCGACGCTTAGAGAGCGGTGAAGAGGCAGCCCACCAACTGCCAGTGTGTGATCGTGTGAAGATCCAGGTAGGCCGAAGGTGAGTGGAAAGTTAATGAGATAGAGGATTCTCTACAGCTCATCTCAGCAAGCAATACCGGACACCGGGGTCCGAGCCTATAGGGATCTCCACGACCCATTAGGAGAACACCGGAGTTCCTGGAGGACTACAAGTCTCAGGAGTACCACAGAGCTGATACGTAGCAGGATCAGGAGGACGGAGTCTGGTAAGCAGGGCCCTGCAAGCTGAGACTGTGTACTTTCAGAGAGAAGGTCCAACCACAAGGTCAGCCAGGTACAAGACGGAGACCAAGCTAGGCCCAGCTACACGCAGGCCAAGACTTCATTACAAAAAGGCAGAGAACATGAGGCCACACACCTACTCAGTGGAGGAATCTGGATGTGCACCCTTCACCCTACAGTGCTCCGGGGAGTGCCTGCAACATCTTCAGTAAAGGTACCAAAGTGACTTATGTGTGTGTCTCCCTTATTACTCCTGACTGCCGGGTCCCCGTCTGTCCTGCATCCCCACACATCTATCTGCCCTGGAGGAGATCTCAGCCTTACTTGTGGAAGGCTTAACATCTAGCTGCACAATATTAACCCTTCAGTGGATCTGCATAGCAGCGCTGGTCATCCTGACCAGGTACCACAAGTGGCGTCACGAATTTCCCATACCAATATCCAATTCACCTGTAAATATCCCACATTTCAGTGAGCCCCAGGGCCACGGACCGAGCCGTGTGCTGCCCGTGACATCCCCCATAGAAGTCGACGGGCTCGGTGCCGAGTACCCCACGGCCCTGGTGTGTGGCTCACTAACCATCTTAGTAGCCATTTCAAATCTGTGCAGAAGGGTGCAAAGATGTAATGCCCTTGGCCATGCTTACTCTTCCAAGTTTCCGTGGTAAATGCACCCTGGCAGACAGAGATTTTGTCAAGGAATGGGTGATTTTGCCTGCGACAGGCTGGTGTAGCGCAGGCACAGCTTTCTTAGAAAAGTAATTGCAACTGGGTAATTGGTACCGGGGGACTGCGACGGCCATCAGCTTTCAGAAACCATCTGTATCTACCAGGCAGAAAGGCAGCATTTCCGTGGCCAACAAATTGGAGATTGTGGTGTTCAACCTCTTAGCTTTGTCATGCGTAGGAAGAAACAATCTTTTACGGGACCACAACTTCTGAACTGTGGGCTGGCTGCAGTCTTGAGAGAGGGCGGAGTATGGTGAACCGGACAAACTGCTGGACCGTGAGAGAGATGCATGCGGAGATGTTACTGTGGATTGAGAAACTTTTTGCGTGCTCGTTCTCTGAGATCGGTCAAAAACAGCAGACATGTCCACTTCCATTACAGCGTGACTGGAGCGGATGAAGAACCTGCGTCTCAGTAGTTGGTACGGTAACAGAGAAGGAGTAAGAAGCAGAAGTTGCGATTGATGGGGCGGCTGATGGTTCTTGCGGTCCGCTGGTCCACATTTTTGCGCTGTGGGATTCCCACAGTAAAGCTTGTTGATTTCACATATGAAGGTTCATACATGTAATAGTAAAATTATTTCACTTTTTACCTTGATTCAGTTTTCCTTTGCAAAGTTGGCAGGTTATGTGAGTTGGCTCATCCTTTGCAGTGTCAAAAAAGACCCAGGCTAGGCAACCCTTGCCACCCCTGCAAGCTGCAGACCCGCAAACTATAGCGGATAAGACTGGAGTGGACC